>JACVTC010000141.1:0-90000 GCA_016946835.1 Neocallimastix lanati (nom. inval.)
TAAAACTTCATCCCAATCTTGATTTTTCCTTCCTAATAAACGAAGTAATTTTCCAATTTCTTTATTTCGGTTTTCAGTGAGACCATTGGATTCAGGGTGATAGGTAGCTATGAATTTTACATAAACATCATAAAGATCAAGAAAGATTTTAGTCATATCAGAAGTGAATTGGACTCCATTATCTGTAGTAATAACTTGAGGCACACCATGTCTTGCAAAAACGTTTATTAAAAATTTAATTATATCAGAGGAAGTTATGTTTTCAGTGGGTTCGGCTTCAACCCATTTGGTAAAGTAATCAACAGTTACTATAATATATTGATTATTATTTCTTGTTTTTGGTAACGGTCCTATAATATCTAATCCTAAATGCACAAAGGGACCCTCCACTTTAGTTGGATGGTTTTCGGTTGGTTCTGGATATGGTTGAGGACGATTTAACTGGCATTTTTCACAATTACTAACAATTCTTTTGATATCTTTAATCATATGATTCCAATAAAAGTTTTTCTTAAGTCTTTGATATGTTTTGTAATATCCTTCGTGGCCAATATTATGAGCTTCTAAAATTAATTTAAACCTTTCATTTTCGTCCGTTATTAATTTTCTATAATTTCCATTGTCGATAAAATAATCTTCACCATCAATAACAGTAAACTTTTCATTAATAAATTCCTTTATAACTTTAGATAATAATTCTTCATTATTTCCATTAGTAATTTTTGTTAATAATATCTTTCTCTCTTCCTTACTTTTCATTCTTGAAAGAGCATCAGCTAACACATTCTTTTTGCCTGATTCATATTTTATATTAATTCCGAGCATACTAGCGGTTAGACACCATCTTGTTTGCCTTGCATTCAAAGGTTCTTTATTCTTAAATAAACCAACTAATGGTTTATGATCTGTGTAAATAGTTGTAGGTAATGGATTTCCTTCAATATAAGATTTAAATTTAGTCATACAGTAAAACAAAGCGGTTCCTTCTAAATCGGTAATACCATAATTCTTTTCAGCTTTCTTTAAACTTCTACTTATAAAGTGTATTGGATGCTCCTTACCGGTTTCTTCTTCTTTTTGTAAAAGAACTCCACCAATTCCATTATACGAAGCATCAGTTCTAATGATAAAAGGTTTGTCAAATGACGGAAATTTTAGAATAGGTGCATTGATTAATTTTTCTTTTAGGAGTTCAAAGCTTTCTTGTTGTTCTTTATTCCATTCATATTTGGTATTCTTTTTCAATAATTTACATAAAGGTGAGGTAATTTGAGCATATTTAGGAATAAAATCACGATAATATCCCACTGCTCCTAAAAATGATCTTAATTCATGAAGTGATGAAGGGGCTTCCCACTTCTTAATAGCTGTTATCTTACTTTCCATGGGACTTAATCCTTTAGTAGTAAGTTTGTGACCTAATACATCAACTTCAGTTTGAAGAAAATGGCACTTTTCAATATTAATTTTTAACTTGTTTTCTTTAAATACTTCTAATACTTGTTTAATATGAATTAAATGTTCTTCGATACTTTTTGAATAGATCAAAACATCATCAATAAATACATAAACAAATTCACCAATAAAAGGGAATAAAATTTTATTCATTTCTCTTTGGAAGGTTGAGGGAGCTCCAGTAAGTCCAAAAGGCATAACCTTAAATTGATAATTTCCAAACTTAGTAGTGAAAGTGGTTACTTCAACGCTTTCTTCATCCATTAAGATTTGGTGAAAACCAGAAAATAAATCAAGAGTTGTAAATATTTTAGCTCCTCCGAGACTATCAAAAATTTCATCTATATATGGAACTGAATAAGAATCTTTTTCTGTCATATCATTGACTTTTCGGTAGTCAATGCACAAGCGCCACTTTCCATTGTGTTTTAGAATGAGTACTACTGGAGATGACCATTCTGAACAGGATGGTTCTATCAATCCTTTCTTAATAAGCTTTGTAAGTTCTTCTTTTAAGATATCTGATTTTAATTTAGTTAACCTATAACTTCTTAATTTTACTGGCTTTGCATTTGCTTTCAAACGGATCTTATGTGGTGAAAGTTTAGAAGGAGTTAGTTCTTCTGTTGAAGTGGCAACTATGTCAATCATTTCTTTGAGAATTTTAATAATTTGTTCTTTATAATCTTTATTTAAGGTACTTAAAAATTCATCACTCTCAATAAATTCCATTGGAGTTAATTCCTTTATAATTTCCTTTTCATTATTCGTTTCTTCAACTTTTCTAATAGTGCAGATTATACTTTCTTCATCATAATATTGATTATTTATTTTAGCTATTTCTTCGTATTCACTTTCTGACAAAAGTTTACATAGACTGTTTAAGGTTGGATGAATAAATAAACAATGATCGATTTGAGTTTTAAAGTTTATTAACATATCATAAAATGAGTCTTCTTTCTCAATAATTCTAAAGTCCGCATTAAATTCATAATTATTAATTTTTACTGGTAATCGAACAATAATTCCTTCCGAGTATTCTTCATCTTGTGTTGCTAGTTGGATTCTTCCACGACTTTTTCCAACTGTTTCATATTCACCAGGTAATTTATCAAAATACTGCTTAGTAACGATGCTTAGGTTACTACAAGAATCAATTAAAAGTTTTCCTAGTACTCCGTCAACACTTGCATCAACCATTGCTAAGTCTTCTTCGGCTACTTCATTACTTTTACTTATGTAGCTATGGTCATAGTTATTTACTAATAAAGTTCGTGCTATTACATTGTCTACAGTTCCAATTATTTTAGACTTTTCTAACTTTAAACCTTGAGTTAATTGTGAACGAATTTTAGGACATGCATTCAAGAGTTGACCTATCGTAATACTGGATTTAAGATTATTTAAATCATCCATAATATTGTAAGGTTCTTTATTATTCATCATTTTGATATTCCTTTTTACTAATTGAGTATTTCCATTATTAGTTTCCTTAGTTTTTGTTGAAATTAATTTTTCCAAAGTATTAGTTTTATTTTGTTGATTATCTTTATTCATTTCTAGATCTTCTATTTCATTATCGATTACAAGTATATCTTCAGATTCAACTTTTTCCTTTCCTTTTGATGAATAATTGTTGTTTTCTTCTTTACTTTCTCTTACTCTTGTCATATTTCTTAATTCCTTTTCTTTTTGTTTTTCTTTGTTAATATTTGGTTGAGTTAAAATTGAAGGAAGTATTTGATTTTTATAAACTTTATTTGGTTTATTATGCAGCTCATTTTCTTTCTTCTTTCTTAAAGCAGGAGTTGCAAAAGGACGTGGATTATCTTTTAAACTTTTATGTACTTTCTTGGAATTATTTTCTTCTTTTTCGCTGTTATTATCATTCATTTTTCTTTTTACAGCATTTATAATGATATCATCCTCACTTTCAGTTGTGTCACTAAAATCAGATTCTTCAGATTCTTCGTTAAAGGAATTATTATCAATTGGAGTATTCTTAGTAAAAGTATTATTTTGTAAATTATTTAATGAAGCTATTGTTTTGTCATTGGGAGTGCTTCTGCTCCCATTTAGAAGTTTAAAGACTTTTTGGAATATATTTCTTTTTTATTTTTTTCCATAATCTTATTTAATTGAGGGCAATAGTATGAGTAATGACCTTCTTCCTTACAGAAGAAGCAAGTTTTAACGGATAAATTTCTCATTTTCTGGGTTGATTCTTCTATAATATCTTGAGGTTTCGGTTTATTATTTGTTTGATTTGTTTGGAAAGTTTCGTTTCTTCTTTTAGGATAAAGTCTTGAAGTAGTACTGTTTTGATTATTTTGATTATGTTGGGAATTATTAACATTATAGGTATTAATATTATTGTTCCTTACAGAAAGTCTATCTACTTTCTCGGCAATTTTGAAAGCTTTATCCATACTTATATCATCTTTAAGGGATAATTTCTTCCAGGCTTCATAATTATTTTGAATAGAATCAATATAATCTAGTACACCAATGCGCTTTCTTCTCTTTTTATCAAGTTTAGTGTACAAAGTTCTATATCTTACATTAAAGTCTTTAATCTTTTCGTTTCTTTTAATTCGCATTGCACGAAGTTCTTTAAGAAGTAAATTTTGGTCTTCTTTAATACCGTAAAAATTTTCAAGACTTGAAATAATTTTTTCAAGGGAAGGAAATTTAATATCATCATCAACATTTTCTTCTTCATCATCATCTTCTTCTTCATCTGATGAATCATCACTTTCATCATCACTATCTTCTCCCAAATCTTCAATAACGCGTTGTACTTCACCAGAGCTGGTAAGTAAACAAGCATTAAATATTGTTTCTGGATCTGTAATACCTTGTATCTTGATCCAAAGTTTTAATTCAGTAGCCCAGGACTTAATATCTAAATTGTCCTTGCTAAGTTTCACAATATCTCTTAATTCTTTTTTCAATTCTTTAAAGCTCAAAGTTGTTTCCTTGGACATTTTGTTTAAATATTTCTTGTTGTATATTAATGAGGTGATTAAATAAGAATAAATTTGGAAATACAACTTTAAAAATATAGTTTAATAGGTAATTTAATATCGAATCAATTTTTAAAACAATATATTTTAGTAACTTTTGAAAATAATAATTTTATTTGCTTTCTTTAGTAGATATAAGCTCGAAATCCTTATCGACAACTTAGTAGAAATTATAAAGCACGAGGTTCTTTTCGACTACTTTATTAAGAATAATTTTTAAGTTCGAAATCTTTATCGACAACTCAATAGAATAATTTTAAGTTCGAAATCTTTATCGACAACTCAATAGAATATTTTTCAAGCTCGAAACCTTTATCGACCACTTGAATTTTGTAATTTAGTATATTTGTAGTAATAAATTTAGAAGCAAAGTTTTATTTATTATTTTCACCTTTCAAAAATTTTTCTTTTTAAACGATAAATATTGTATTGTTATAGCTAATAAAATTATTAATTAATTATAATTATTAAATACAAAAAAATAATCTTTATTGTCGTACAATCTGATAGTACACACTGTCTGACGTGCAGCTTACCTAATGGTGTCATGCCACGCGTGTGCCACGATTACTATATTCAATATAAAATATAGCAGTTCAGAGCCTACTAGCCCAATTACTATGTAGGATAAACTTAATCCGATAATCTATGTACGGAATAAAAAAAATTTTAAAAGTATTCAATAATATTTTTATTAACTAATAAAAATTAACTAAAAACACAATATTTTCAAAGTAAATTAAGATTCTATTACAGGAATTATATAACAAATAAAGTACCAGTAATAAAAAAAAATAAAAAAAATTTAAATGGCGAAGTTAGCCAAAGTCTGATACTTTATATAATAAAGTGCCTTATAACTAGCACAAAGAAAAGTAAAAAAAATATATATAAAAAAAACAATCTTACGCCTTCGGTGACGTAAGCTCCTTATTCGCCAGTGCTTGGAAAGTACCCGCACCTTCGTGTGTTGAAACGTTGAAGGCTGAACTATTATTACCGGGTCGGTAACCAAATACCTTCGTCTACTTTCCAATTAATCTCCAAATTAACTACTATTCAATAACCTACTATGAATAGAGTTAATTTGTTGCTATCTGAGAATACACTGTGTATGAGCTCTATCCGCTCCTTGTTATAATTTTACAAAATTTGTTTTTTTTTTTTTGAATCTTAATTTTACTTATTTAAAAAAAATTTTTTTTTATATATATATCAAACAAGCGCCATAGGTTAATCAAAGGATTAACGACTTACTTGTTTATCAATATAAAATAAAAAAAAATTAAAAAAAAATCTATGTTATTTACTATTATTTCTATTTAATTCCCCGATATCTCCACCATATAAATGTTAAGGTTTTAGAGAATTAAATAAAAATAAAGTAAGAAACACAAATTTTATTTATTTATTTATTATTTTTATTTATAAATTTATTTGATTTTATTTTATTTTATTTTATTTGATTTCATTTTATTTTATTTAATGATATTTAAAAATTAGTAGCAAAATTTACAACTATTTATACTTTTTTTTCAAGGCATAAAAGTTGTTCTTGCCACTAAATTACATTTTATTATTATTTTTCTTTTTATATATAAAAACTATTAAATTTAAATTGATTTTTATAATCAATTATATAAAATTTAATTATAACAATATAAATAAAATACATTTATAATATTAATAAAACCTTTTTTTTTTTTTTTTTTTTTTTTTTTTTTTATAATCTATCTAAAATATTACTAATAAGAATTTATTTAATTGGCTAAAATTTTTATTACACTCTGTTAAAATATTCAAATAAAAATAAAAATACTATTCTAATATAAAGGTTTTTAATAAAATAAAATATTTTTCAATATAAAATAAAACATTTCGATATAAAATTTTATAATAAAAGTTAAAATATAATATATAAATTTTTAATTATCAATATATAAAAATATTATTAATACAAATTTTCATTATTAATATAAAAATAAAAAAATAAGATTTATCATTAATATTGTTAATATAAGTTTTAAATATATAAAAATATTACTATTAATATAAGATTTAATATAAAAATTATAAAGTTTAATATAATTTTTGATCTAATTTTTAATCTTTGAATTTAAAAATTTATTAAAGTACAAAAATAATAATGTACACATAATGTATTAGAAATAAATCGTAGATTTAATTAAGAATGCATTATTTAGTACATTCTTATCACTAAATGATACAATATAAGTAATAAAGTATCAGATTTCTATTTATAACGAGGTCGAGCAAATAGGGAATTTGTAAAATAATATATTCCAACTCAAAGATAATAAATAATAATTTACACAAATAATAAAATTTATTTATTTCTTTTTAAATCTTGTTTTTATTTATTTATTTATTTTACATAAATTATTACAATTATATTTATATTCCTCTGAATATAATGATTTTTATCTATCTCTAATAATTCAATTTATATTAATATCTTAATAATAATTTTACTTATAATTGTAGGATTCAACTCTTATCCTTTAACTATAAGTAATTACTTAATTATTTAAACTAAACTATAAGTTCTCTAAAACTATTATTTTACTCAATTAGAATTTTTAAAACAACAAGAAAAACTCTCTCTTTAACTTTTATTTCATTCTCTTCTTTTAAATTTATTAATTAATTTTATCTTGAATATTATTGGCTGTCTAATTAATTTTTAATCTATTTATAAAATGATTTAGTATATTATATATTGCAATTATTTTTCACTATATTATTATAGGATTTTCTCTTTTGTTAATTTTCTTGCGTATTTCTAGCTGTATTGTATCATGAAGATTTCGTTACAGCATGTAAAATTTCTATGGAAAATGGTGATTTAAATCCTGTTAAAGTTTTTAGATAATTTGGTCTTAACGATTAGGTCAAGATGCCAAATTATAGTAATTAATTAATAATTAAATTTTATTCTTATTTAAAACATATTGTTATTAGTAAATTTTATAATTAAGTTTTTATTTAAAATATAAATTTTATTTAATCTTAATAATATTTTATTACATTATTATTTTATATAATTATTACTATAATTTAAATTACAATAATCCTACAAAGGATTAATCAAAGAATTTAAACATGTATTTATATAAAATAATTAATTATTAAAATATTAATTATTAATATGAATATGTAAATAATATTAATATAAGTTTGATATTGATAATATAAAGTTAGATAATAATATAAATATTTAATATAAATAAAATATAAGAATCAAATATTGCTAAATATTATATTTTATAATTAAAATATAATATGTAGAAATTAATTTAATGACAATCACGTGTTTACATTATTTAATATATATTAAATTCAATATGTTAATAATATTTAGTAATTAGTTGGCCTAGACTAATTCCTAAATATTTTAATAATAATTATTATAATATTAATTATTAATATTGAAATTCAAATAACTGAATTATTGAAATTGAAATTGAAATTGAATTAAATGGAAATTCAATTATTATCTTAACAAATCCTAAATTAAAACATATATCAATTAAATATCACTTTACTGTAGACAACATTAAGAAGAAAATAGTTGAATTAAAACACATTGAAAGCTCTGAAAACTTAGCAGATATTTTAACAAAAGTCACTAATGGAAACAAAATAAAATCCTTCGCAAATATAATTTTTATTAATTAAAAATTACATTTGAGGGGGAGTGTTATAATATTAATAAATTTTAATATATTAATTTATATTTTATTTTTTATATAATTATTATTTTATGTATGATTAACATTATTTATATTAATATCATTCTTTTATGTAAATCACGAAATCATTTGATTAAATTTAGTATATATATTTCACCTGATTATTTTTATTTTAATCTTAGACTTGTTTATATTGAATATATTAATAAATAAATAAAATTAAATATATACATAACAATAGATTAAGAGTCTCATAATAATAATAATAAATACAATGAAAGTAAATACAAAAATGATAAACCAATGAATCATAAAAACGACAATAAAAATTATAATAAAAATAATCAAAAAGAAAAATTTTGTTTAATTTGTGAAAAACATGGTCACACTTTAAAGGAATGCTGGTACAATTTAAAAATCCAAATAGAAAAAATAATGGTAAATCTAACAATGGAAAATTTATGGGATATATTAATGATATTCAATTGAGTAACGAATATAACAATGGATTTAATTATCATGAATTACATGATAATTTAGAAAAACCTAATGACGACACAAAATCAATAAACCTTATCAATAAAATTAATAATCCATCCATTACTAATGAAAATTTGATGTTAAAACACAAAAACACACGTGTTCTTAACCAGTTAAATACAATAAAATATTTATTAAATACCAATAATTATAATAAAGACCAATGGTTATATGATAGTGGTGCCGGTGAACATATAACTAATAATAAAAGTATATTACAAAATTTTAAAAATGAAAAAATAAATCTAAGTTGTGCTAACGGAACCAATTGTACTTTTGATGGCTATGGAGAAACAATTTTAAATATAAATAATTACAAAATAAAATTAAATCGTGTTCTGTACTCAAAAGATGTAACAAAAAATATGATTAGTGGTAAAATTTTACAAGAGAGTTCTCTATTTCTAATATAAATAATCTAATTTATTTATAAGAAATAGGTTATATATTAATTATATATTCTAATATATAGAACTATATTAATTTTATATGAATTAAAGTATTATAATTATTATAATTATAATAATACATATTGAAATAAAATAAAATAAAATAATTATTATCAAAAAGATATAAGTTTAATATTTAATAATTATATAAAGTTTTGATTTAAAAAATAGATTATAAGTCAAAAATTATAATAACACTAAATAACACAAAAATGTTTTATAAACAAATAAGTTTTATTATATTTAAATTTTAAAATAATCTTTATTAATTATTAGTGTTATTAACAATAAATCGTTAATAACAATTACATCGATTAAAATACATGAAATTTGGTTAACTATTTATATTTTTATCTTATTACATTTATAATATATAATTCCTATTGAATTATATTATCTAACTATTTATTTAAAAACAATACTAACCTAAACTAATAATAAATAATTAACTATTACTAAATAAAGAGAATTATAATTAATAACTAAAATAAATATAAACAATTTCAATCGAGCTCATTTATTATTTATTTATTATTTAAATATTATTAATAAATTCTTATTATATTTTCTATTTAAAAATAATATAAAAGTTGTCATAATTATTTAATATAATTTTAGCATAAAATGCCGCAAGTTTCAACATGACTAATTGCATAGTTTCATGTTGTTAATTTATCTTGTAAAAAACCTTAACTCTTATTATTTAATTTAAATTACATAAAAAGAAATGATTTTCAATTACTAGTTTCACAAGAGAAATTTTTAATTTATTAGTATGATTGGAAGAAGTCGAAGTTTTGTTTAAAATTATTTGCAATAATTTTATACACGTGATTTTTAATAGATTTATTTCAATTTTACTTAAATTTATGATTAAATTTAATTAAAATTTATAAAGATATTAATAATATCTTTACAATCTCGCCCCTTAAGTCGAGCTTCTGCGAGATTAACTTTAAGAAGGAAGATCAATTACAAAAGGTTGATATTTATGTCTAACATAGTACTCGTTTGCATCATCAGGTGGTTGACAGAATTCGTTGTTAACATTCGAAGATTGGTTCTTCTTTTCTTTTCTGTAATATTCTTGTATTAATTGTCTATCAAGAATTTGATCTTCATCAATCCAAGTATTTTCACTAGAATCGCATCCTTTCCATTTAATCAAGTAACGATTCTTATTGTTAAAGGTTTTCATTTTAATTATTCTTTCAGGAGTTCTATCAATTGTATCCGTATTAAGATTAATATTTTGTAAAGATTTAATAAATCTTTAATACATTAAATAGCTTAATTTTTCGTACAATTAATTTATTTAATGTATATGAATTATTTTTTTAATATAAAATTTATTGAAATAAAATTTAATTATTTTTTTAATTGAAAATATTTTTTAATTAGTTTAGTTAATTTAGTTTAGTTTTAAATAGTTAAATATTAATTTAGGAATAATCTTAAATAGTTAATATTTATAAAAATAGTTTTTCAATATTAAATATATAATTAAAATTATTATAAGTAATAAAATAATAAATAAAATAAAGAGTTTAAATAATTAATTTTAGTTTTAGTAAATTAATAAATAATAAAAATTATTAATTAAAAAATCTTTTGTTTATAAATAAATAGTTTTATATATATTATTAAATAACATCATATATTAATATTGTAATAAGAAAAAATATAAATACATGTAATTTTTCTTAATTAAATCGATGTATTAGTTATTAACTATTTTACAGTTAATAACATAAAAGAAGTTTATAATTAATAAAAGAATTTATTAATAAAAGAAATTACTTTAATTTTATTTATTTAAATTGTAGTGTTTTTTTTATTGTTATAATCTGTTTTTTTTATTGACGGATTCATTACAATAACTAATACCCACTAAGATTTAAACAAAAAACACGTTATAACAAGTAAAAAACTACTATTGCATTTGGATTCTTCTACTGTGTTTGGTTTCTACTGTGTTTGGTTTCTACTGTGTTTGGTTTCTACTGTTTTTGGTTTCTACTGTGTTTGGTTTCTACTGTGTTTGGTTTCTACTGTTTTTGGTTTCTACTGTGTTTGGTTTCTACTGTGTTTGGTTTCTACTGTTTTTGGTTTCTACTGTTTTTGGTTTCTACTGTGTTTGGTTTCTACTGTTTTTGGTTTCTACTGTGTTTGGTTTCTACTGTGTTTGATCCATACCGTGTTTATCGTTACTGTGTTGTCTTTTGCGCTTTATCTTCAAGGTGTTTTATTTCTACTGTGGCTCTTTAATAACATATTAGTTAATATTATTATATTATATTATATTTGTTTCGTTTACTCGTCGCACACCATTACAATTGGATATCGTGCTGACGACTTTATGAATAATAATATATTAATATAATAATAATTAATTACTAGAACGAAAATAATTTAGAATAAATAAAATAAATTATATAAGTAAATACCTTAATAAATAAGCAGGTCAGAAAATAAATAAAATATTAGTTGAAATCTAAGTATACAAATAAATTAATCAAGTTGGAAGAATTGGATCTTATATTTCAAAATTTAAATCTTGAGGATCAAATGGAACAACAACTTAATCCAGCTCCTCAACTGAAGATCATCAACGACCCTCCCTTATTCTCGGGAGCTACGAAGGACCTCGATGGATTTTTGACAAGGATAGAATTAGCTATCGAGGCAAATCCACGAAGGTTCCCCGATGATAGAAGGAAGGTCATGTTCGTTATCTCATATTTTACTGGAAGAGCACTTAACTGGGCTTCTTGCTTACGGAGGAATAATAATGAAGTTCTTAGAAACTATGAGAACTTCATTAATGAACTAAGAAGAAACTTTGGCGACCCTGACGTTGATGCTGCTGTCGCTAATGGGAAACTTAACAATATTCGTCAGTTCAAGTATGGCCACGTTATGGAATACATCACTGCATTCCAGAAGATAAGCCAATACTCGAACTTTAATGAGTCCGCAAAAATCTTTATGTATATTAAAGGACTCCATCCCAAGATGAGAGAACGTTTAGCTCTCGTAAATCCAAATCCCAACAACTTAGAGCAGCTATTTAGGGAATCTGTGAATATAGAAAGCCTTACCAAGAGAAACGACATCCAAGAATATTACTTAACTCATCAAGACCGTAGAAATTATAATCAAGACGATCCAATGGATGTGGATCTTTATCGCATTAAAAAAGGTCAAAAAGTCACAAGATATTTCCCATCACACAACAAGAACTACATTGAAAACAAATCAAATATTGAAGAAAGAAGAAAGAAGAGACTATGTTTTAAATGTGGTGAAGCTGGACACATGCAATTTAATTGTCCAAATAGAATAAAACCAAAAAACTTCAAAATGATTAATAAAGTTCCAAATGAAGATCCCTCTTCTTCTGCCACTTCTATATCTACCTCTTCTTCTGTTAGGAGAATTAAGAAAGTTGAAAAGTATGATAATATCTACAAAGTTTTGGATATTGTTGAAAATGAGAATATAAATTTTAAAGGAAAGACTAACATACTTGATTTTTATATTAAAACAAATGAATCCGATGAGGTTAAAGCAAAGGTTCTCATTGATTCCGGCTCTGATATTAACTGTATACATCCAGAATTTGCTAGAGTAAACAACATTAAACTTATGAATATTGATAACTCCTTTAAAGTTGCTGGTTTGGGTTATGGTTTATCTACTGTGAAGAAAATCACCGAGAAATGTATTCTTCGTTTTAAGAATCATTATGAAATAATTCAATTACACTCTCTTCGTATCCCTGATGTAGATATCATTTTAGGACTCCCATGGATTGAAAAACATTGCCCTATTAACTACCATGATTCAAAGAAAATCTCTTTCAGTTCAGGATACTGTGCTCGACACTGTAATGTAGGAAAAAGAAATAGAAAAAATAAAAATAAAAAGAAGTTAAACAAAATTTCTTCTAAAGGAAAGGAACCATATGAAGAACTTTCCTTAACAAAGGAAAAAATTAATCCTAAGCGTAAGTATTCCTTTGAATCTGACTCCGATATGAATTCTGATGAAGAAATTACGATTAGAGGTCGTCGTACTCGTATTAAAACTTGTAGTGAAAATGAAGAACTTAATGGTTTAAAAAATTTTTTGTATAATTAATTATGATAGTGATGTAAATGATAGTTTTATGTTTGATAATGATGATGAAATTTATGAATTTAGTGATAGTAATAATATTAATTTGGATGAATTAAATAAAATTTGTAAAATTGATGTTTTATGTAATAATGTAACAAAAAATTGTAATCATAATGATAATTTAAATAAAGATGAAAGTAAAAAGTATATTTCTAAAAAGTGTTCTGTAAAAAATTTGTGTTGTATCTGTAATTGTTTAAAAATTAGTAATTTCGAAAATAAATTAAATCAAAAAATTATAGGAATACCTCCTATTTATAAAAATTATACAGAAGTATTCAATGAAAGAAATTGCGACATACTCCCTCCACATCATGAGTATGATTGTGAAATAAGATTAAAGGATAATTCAAATTTATTTTATGGTCCTATTTATCCTTTAACAGAAGTAGAAAGAGACGAATTGAAGAAGTATATCAAAGAAAATTTAGAAAAAGGTTTCATTAGGAAATCGACATCTCCTGCTGGAGCACCTATATTGTTTGTTAAAAAGAAGGATGGTTCATTGAGATTATGTGTTGACTATAGAAAGTTAAATGAGATGACCATCCGTAATTCCTATCCTCTTCCTTTAATTAGTGAATTACTAGATAGAGTTAAAGGTGCAAAATTCTTTACTAAGTTGGATTTAAAATCTGCTTATAACTTAGTAAGAATAAAAGAAGGTGATGAGTATAAGACAGCATTTCGTACTCGTTATGGACATTTTGAATATTTGGTTATGCCTTTTGGGTTAAAAAATGCCCCTGCAACCTTTCAGCATTTTATAAATGATGTTCTTAGTGATTACTTAGATGATTTTGTTATTTCGTATATTGATGATATTTTAATTTATTCAAAAAGTTTAGAAGAACATCATATTCATGTCAAGAAAGTTTTAAAGAAACTATTAGAAAATAATTTATATGTCAAACTCGAGAAATGTGAGTTTGATGTCTCTGAAACTGCTTTTCTTGGTTATATTTTATCGAAAGATGGTTTAAAGGTTGATCCCAATAAAATTAAAGCCATTCTTGATTGGCCTGTTCCAACCACAGTTAAGGAAGTTCAATCTTTTATTGGTTTATGCAATTATTATAGGATTTTTATTAAAGATTTTGCTAAAATCGCCCGTTCTTTGCATAAACTTACAAGAAAAAATGTATCCTTTAACTGGGGTCCTGATCAACAGAAGGCATTTGATAAATTAAAAGAGTTGTTCACATCTGCTCCTATTTTGAGAAACCCTGATAGTAATAAGCCTTTTGTTGTTGAAACTGATGCTTCTAATTTTGCTGTTGGTGCGATTCTTTCTCAGGAATACGATGGTCAACTACACCCAATAGCTTATATCTCATCTAGCTTAACCAAATCAGAAAAGAATTATCCAATCTACGATAAAGAACTTCTAGCAATTAAAGTTGCTCTTGAGGAATGGCGTCACTATTTAGAAGGTGCTCGTCATCCTTTTACAATTTATACCGATCATAAAAATTTGACTTTTCCTAGAAAGCCTGAAATGCTCTCGCAACGTCAAATCCATTGGTATGAATTTCTCTCTCGTTTCGATTTTAATTTAGTTTATCGTGCTGGTAAGAAGTCTGGAAAACCTGATATCTCATCTAGAAGAAGTGATCATCTTTTTAATTACCCTCAGACTGTTTCTTGTCGTGTTATTAACTGTAATGCTTCTGATGATTGCTTATGTAATTCAATTTTAAATTCACTTAAAGATGATGAATTGTATAACAAAATTAAAGCTTTTCTTTCTAGTAATAATAAAGATACTGCTCCTATTAGAAATATTGATAAATGTGTAATTGATGATGAAGGATTTCTTCTCTATGATGATTTAATCTATGTTCCGGAAAATATTCGTACAAGAATTCTAGAAATGCACCATGATTCGGTAACAGCTGGTCACTTTGGTGTAAATAAAACTTCGGATTTAATTTACAGAAACTTTTGGTGGCCAAAGTTACGACATGATGTTAAGAAATTTATTAAGTCTTGTGAAACTTGTTGTCGTGCTAAAGTTCCAAGGCATAAGCCGTATGGTTTGTTATCCCCATTATCCACACCAAATAGAGCTTGGGCTGATATTTCAATGGATTTCATTGTTGAATTGCCAAAATCCAAAGATAAGACTACTATTATGGTGGTTGTTGATCGTTTAACAAAGATGGCTCATTTTATCCCCCTTCGTTGTCTTCCTACTACTTCAATTACCGCTGATGCTTTTATTAATTCAATTTTTAAATTGCATGGTTTCCCTGATTCCATTATTTCTGATAGAGGTACCCAATTCACCTCTGAATTTTGGAATAGATTATGTGACTTACTTTGTATTAAGCATTCGTTTTCAACTTCAAACCATCCGCAGACTGATGGTCAAACAGAGAGGGTGAACGCGATATTGGAACAATATCTTCGTTGTTATATAAATGAACGACAAACAAATTGGGTTGATTTATTACCTTTTGCTGAATTCGCTTATAACAATACTTTACAACAATCAATCAATCAATCCCCATTTTTTGCTAACTATGGATTCAATCCTAGATTTAGTCTAGAAATTCCATCTAATGAAAGACCTCATAGAGCTGATCAAAGAGTTAAAGATATTAACGAAAATATTAAATTTCTGAAAGAAAACTTAGATAAAGCTAAAGAAACTTACAAAAAATATGCGGATCAAAGAAGATTACCCTCACCTGATTTCCAAGTTGGTAACAAAGTTTGGTTACTTAAAGGAAGTACTACTAAAAATGTTAAGAAAAAACTTGCTAATCAAATGCTTGGTCCTTTTGAAATTGTTGAGAAAATTAGTTCACTTGCTTATAAACTTAAACTCCCAAGTAATATGCGTTGTCATCCTGTTTTTCACGTATCATTACTTGAACCTTATCATAAAAATGAATTCGAAAACAGAAATAAAAGAAAAAGAAAGAATATTAATTTGACCACTGACACTTTTGATAAAGTTCCAGAAAAGATTGTTAATATGAGAAAATATAGAGGAAAGAATCGTTTTCTTGTATCTTGGAAAGGACTTGATTCTGATGAGGATACTTGGATTGATGAAGATCAAATTTATGACAAACAATTGATTCAGGAATATTATCGTCGAACCAAAAAGAATAGGACAAACATAGAAGAAAATACTTTGAGTGATAATGAAATCT
This sequence comes from Neocallimastix lanati (nom. inval.), assembly GCA_016946835.1. NCBI lineage: Eukaryota > Fungi > Neocallimastigomycota > Neocallimastigomycetes > Neocallimastigales > Neocallimastigaceae > Neocallimastix > Neocallimastix lanati (nom. inval.). Next base: position 16,530 of record JACVTC010000141.1, read on the forward strand.
ATGTTAGACATAGATATCAACCATTTGTAATTGATCTACCAGCAAATGGACTAAATCGTATGTCTCGCAGGAGCTCGACTTAAAGGGCGAGATTGTAAAGATTTAATAAATCTTTAATACATTAAATAGCTTAATTTTTCGTACAATTAATTTATTTAATGTATATGAATTATTTTTTTAATATAAAATTTATTGAAATAAAATTTAATTATTTTTTTAATTGAAAATATTTTTTAATTAGTTTAGTTAATTTAGTTTAGTTTTAAATAGTTAAATATTAATTTAGGAATAATCTTAAATAGTTAATATTTATAAAAATAGTTTTTCAATATTAAATATATAATTAAAATTATTATAAGTAATAAAATAATAAATAAAATAAAGAGTTTAAATAATTAATTTTAGTTTTAGTAAATTAATAAATAATAAAAATTATTAATTAAAAAATCCTTTGTTTATAAATAAATAGTTTTATATATATTATTAAATAACATCATATATTAATATTGTAATAAGAAAAAATATAAATACATGTAATTTTTCTTAATTAAATCGATGTATTAGTTATTAACTATTTTACAGTTAATAACATAAAAGAAGTTTATAATTAATAAAAGAATTTATTAATAAAAGAAATTACTTTAATTTTATTTGTTTAAATTGTAGTGTTTTTTTTATTGTTATAATCTGTTTTTTTTATTGACGGATTCATTACATATTTCTTCTACGAGTATTTCTTCTGTTTGAAAATTCATTTTCATGATAAGGTTCGAGAAGTGAAACATGAAATACAGGGTGACAACGCATATTATTAGGAAGTTTAAGTTCGTACGCTAAGTCACTAACTTTTCTTATTATTTCAAAAGGTCCTATTAGTTGATCAGATAATTTTCTATTTTTCTTTGTTGTATTACCCTTTAAAAGATAAACTTTATTTCCTACTTTAAAATCTGGAGAATCCATTCTTTTCAGATCTGCATATTTCTTATAAGTCTTTTTTGCTTGCTCTAAGTTTTCTTTTAAAAATTTAATGTTTTCATTAATATTTAATATTCTTTTCTCAGCTCTATGCGGATTCTCATTTGAAGGAATTTCAGGATTAAATTTCGGATGAAAACCATAATTTGCAAAAAATGGTGATTGATTTATTGACTGTTGTAAAGTATTATTATAGGAAAATTCTGCAAAAGGTAATAAATCAAGCCAGTTATTTTGCTTTTCATTGATGAAACAACGAAGATATTGTTCCAATATCGAGTTCACCCTCTCCGTTTGACCATCGGTCTGCGGGTGATTAGCAGTAGAAAAAGAATGCTTAATATTTAAAAGAGAGCAAAGACGATTCCAAAAATCAGAGGTAAACTGAGAACCGCGATCGGAGATGATAGAATCGGGGAAACCATGAAGTTTAAAAATATTAGCAATAAAAGAATCGGCAGCAATTGAAGCAGTAGGGAGGCATCTGAAAGGTATAAAATGAGCCATTTTAGTTAATCGATCCACAACAACCATAATAGTAGTCATATCTTTGGATTTTGGAAGTTCAACGATAAAATCCATTGAGATAGCAGACCAAGCTCTATTTGGTGTAGAAAGTGGAGAAAGTAAACCATACGGCTTATGTCTTGGGATTTTGGATTTAGAACAAATTTCACAGGATTTAACAAACTTTTTAACATCTTTATGCACCTTTGGCCACCAAAAATTGCGTGAAATAAGTTCAAAAGTTTTATTAATTCCAAAATGACCAGCAGAAATTGAATCATGATGGAGTTCCAAAACTCTTATTCTGATATTTTTTGGAACATAAATTAAGTTTTCAAAAAGTAAATAATCATCTTTGTCAATAGAGAATTTATCAATTTTACTATAAGGGGGATCTTTAGTTTTATCATTTTTAAGAAAATCAATTATTTTGCAATAAAATTCGTCATTAGCTAAAGAATCGTGAATAGAAGAAATTAAAGAATCGTTTTTAAAATTACAAGAATTGATAACACAAGAAATAGGACATACACTAGCAAATAGATGATCACTTCGTCTGGATAAAATATCTGGTTTACCTGACTTTTTACCAGCTCTATAAATTAGTTTAAAATCAAATCTAGATAAGAATTCATACCAACGAATTTGGCGTTGGGAAAGAAGTTCAGGTTTTCGAGGGAAAGTTAAATTCTTATGATCAGTATAAATAATAAACTGATGGCGAGCTCCTTCTAAGTAATGTCTCCAACCTTCCAATGCAACTTTAATAGCGAGAAGTTCTTTGTCATAGATTGGATAATTTCTTTGGGATTTAGTTAAGCTAGTAGAGATAAAAGCAATTGGATGTAAATGCCCATCAAATTCCTGAGAAAGTATTGCACCCACAGCAAAATTACTAGCATCGGTTTCGACAATAAATTGTTTATTGCTATCAGGATGTTTCAAAATAGGAGCAGAAGTAAATAATTCTTTTAAAGTATCAAAAGCTTTTTGTTGTTCAGAGCTCCAATTAAAAGGTACATTTTTTCTTGTTAATTTGTGAAGAGGATTTGCAATTTTCGCAAAGTCTTTAATAAAAATTCTGTAATAATTACAAAGTCCAATAAACGATTGAATTTCTTTAACGTTTGTTGGAACAGGCCAATCTAAAATTGCTTTAACTTTTTCTTTATCCATTTTAATTCCATCTCTGGATAAAACATAACCAAGAAAAGTAGTTTCAGTAACATCAAATTCACACTTTTCTAATTTTACAACTAAATGATTCTCTAATAATTTTCTTAAAACTTTCTTAACATGTACATGGTGTTCTTCTAAAGTATTTGAATAAATTAAAATGTCATCAATATAAGAGATTACAAAATCATCTAAGTAATCACTGAGAACATCATTTATAAAATGTTGGAATGTAGCAGGGGCATTCTTAAGCCCAAAAGGCATAACGAGATATTCAAAGTGCCCGTATCTTGTACGAAAGGCAGTTTTGTACTCGTCACCTTCTTTAATTCTTACTAAGTTATAAGCAGATTTTAAATCTAACTTAGTAAAATATTTAGCACCTTTAACTCTATCCAACAATTCACTAATTAGAGGAAGTGGATAAGAGTTACGGATGGTCATTTCGTTCAATTTTCTATAATCAATAACTAGTCTATAAGTACCATCCTTTTTTCTAACAAATAAAATAGGTGCACCAGCAGGAGAAGAAGATTTCCTAATAAAACCCTTTTTTAAATTCTCTTCTAAATATTTCTTTAATTCTTCTCTCTCCGTTTCAGTTAAAGGGTACAACGGACCATAAAATAGACTACAATTATCTTTTAATTTAATTTCACAATCATAATTACGATGCGGAGGTAACACATTACAATTATTTTCATTAAACACTTCTTTAAACATCAAATAGATTTCAGGTACTTCGACCTTTTCACCATCTTTATTTAAATTATTATTTTCATCATTATATTTTTCAATTACATTTAATTTCTTACATTTACTAGATTCACAAATTTTCTTTAAAATCCTTAAACTATTAGTACTAATTTTACTATCACAATTCATAACAATAATATCATCACTATCGCTAAAGTTATCACTATCACTAATGCTATTACTAAAATTATCTAACATAAAAGTATCATTAATATCACTATCACTATCATAATTATTAAATTCAGAGCAAGTTCTAATACGAGTTCGGCGGCCACGAATAGAAATTTCTTCTTCTGAGTCAGAGTCGGAATCAGAGTCAAAGAGAGGTTTTCTTTTTCTTGATTCTTCAATAATAACTTTGTTTTCTTCTAGGTCGGTAGCAGGTTCTTTTCCTTTGTTCCTTTTCTTGTTCTTGTTTTTCCTTTTTCTTTTACCATTATTACAATGTCTTGCACAGAAACCGGATCCGAAAGAAATCTTCTTTGCGTCATGGTAGTTGTAGGGGGAGTGCTTATTGATCCATGGTAAACCCAAGATAATATCAACATCAGGAATCCTGAGAACATAGAGTTGAATCGTTTCCAAGTGGTTCCTTAAACGAAGAACGCATTTCTCAGTTTCCTTTTTTACTGATGAAACACCATATCCAAGACCAGTAACACGGAAAGGTTCTTCGATTTCTTTTGTTTTAATTCCAAAGGCTTTAGCGAATTCAGGATGGATAAAATTAAGATCAGAACCAGAATCGATCAGAACTCTTGCTTTTACTTCTTCTGTATCGTTTGTTTTAATATAGAAATCAATGATATTACTTTTCTTTGTCAAAAGTGAGTTTTGTTCTTCCACGATTTTTCTAACTTTGACAATATCTTCTTGGCTGTTGATTCTTCTGATTCTTCTTAAACTACTTGATGGTGTGGTAGCGGTGTTTTCTTGTTTACTGATAATCTTGACTCCGGCAGGTTTCTTCTTATTCGGACAGTTAAAATAGCGATGACCTGGTTTTTTACAATAATAGCACAATCCTTTCCTTCTTTCTTCATCTCTTGAATTCGAGTTTTCTTGATATAATTTCTGGTTAGAAGGGAAGTAACTTGTATTCGTTTGTCCTTTCTTAATTCTGTATAAATCTATTTCCATTGGATCACTAGTAGACGCATGATTATTATTATTTATTTCCTTTCGATGGTAATAATTATGATAGAAAAATTCATTTATTTCATGTCTCTTAGTTAAGCTTTCGATACTAAGGACATCAGTGAAAAGTCTTCTTAAGTTGTTGGGATTTGGATTTACCACTGCAAGGTGCTCCCTCATCTTGTAGTGAAGTCCTTTTACAAACATATAAATCTTAGCAGAATCGTTAAAATCTGAATGTCTGCTGATTTTATTAAATTCATTTATATACTCACTAACATGACCAAATTTATGTTGTCGGATGCTGCATAATTTACCGTTTGCGACAACTGTGCTCATGTCCTGCTCTCCAAATTGATTTCTTAATTCTTGAATAAAATCTTCATAAACATTGAGCAGGGGATCATTATTTCTTCGCAAGTTTGAGGCCCATATCAAGGGATCACCGACAAGATAAGAAATTATAAATCTGACCTTTGTATGGTCATTATTGAAACCTTGTGGATTGGCTTCCATAGCTATTTCAGCTCTTGTAAGGAAGCCATCAAAGTCCTTCTTGATTCCAGAAAATAGCGGTGGTTCGTTAACAATCTTTTGATTGTTACGGGGCAGAGCTTGATGATTCTCTTGATTCATTTCTTGCAGGTTAAGGTCTTCGAATCTTCTTATTAGGTTGTTAAATCCCTCCAATTTGATTATTTTAAATTGATTTAATTTTTGCAATTTCTTTAACAAAAATATCAAACAAATAAATATTTCAAACTATAACGTTTTTTCATCTAGTCGATCTAGCTCTATCCTTTGAAGCGGTGCTGTCGAGTAAACGAAACGTTATAAATTAAAATATTAAAGGTTTATGGTTTTTCGAATCTTGTTCTAAGACGTGTAATTGTAATTTCGGTAGCAATATTATAGAGCTGGTGGCAATATTCTGAAACTGGTAGCAATAATCTAAAACTGGTAGCAGTATCCTAAAACTGGTAGTAATTCCCTTAGACTGGTAGTATTCCAAAAGCGTTGGTGTCAAAAGTAGGTAGCTAAAATTCCCTGGTAAAATCTCTGGTAAAAAATATTTTGAATCAAGCCACACACAAGCCACTGTTAACGTATCACGTGTTATAATCTTGACTTATAACGTATTTTATTGAGAGAAAAAGGTAATTGTTATTATAAAGTTTTGATTTAAAAAATAGATTATAAGTCAAAAATTATAATAACACTAAATAACACAAAAATGTTTTATAAACAAATAAGTTTTATTATATTTAAATTTTAAAATAATCTTTATTAATTATTAGTGTTATTAACAATAAATCGTTAATAACAATTACATCGATTAAAATACATGAAATTTGGTTAACTATTTATATTTTTATCTTATTACATTTATAATATATAATTCCTATTGAATTATATTATCTAACTATTTATTTAAAAACAATACTAACCTAAACTAATAATAAATAATTAACTATTACTAAATAAAGAGAATTATAATTAATAACTAAAATAAATATAAACAATTTCAATCGAGCTCATTTATTATTTATTTATTATTTAAATATTATTAATAAATTCTTATTATATTTTCTATTTAAAAATAATATAAAAGTTGTCATAATTATTTAATATAATTTTAGCATAAAATGCCGCAAGTTTCAACATGACTAATTGCATAGTTTCATGTTGTTAATTTATCTTGTAAAAAACCTTAACTCTTATTATTTAATTTAAATTACATAAAAAGAAATGATTTTCAATTACTAGTTTCACAAGAGAAATTTTTAATTTATTAGTATGATTGGAAGAAGTCGAAGTTTTGTTTAAAATTATTTGCAATAATTTTATACACGTGATTTTTAATAGATTTATTTCAATTTTACTTAAATTTATGATTAAATTTAATTAAAATTTATAAAGATATTAATAATATCTTTACAAATTAATATTAAATATACAAATATGTTACTACACATATTTGTTTTATATCACCTCAAATGATTATTTCACCCAACCCTGATACTACTCTTTGAATTGAAGCATAAACCTTGATGATTGTAAAATTTCAAATTGCCAATGATTACACCCACTAGGGAGGAGTTAATGATTCCGTTCTTATGCTCGTGGTCAATAGAGATATATGTAGGAACGTTAGGAATGCATCTCCATGCAGTGTGTAACGACGATTGAGAGCGGCGAGGCTGTTACAGTATGCCAATAACTCATCACCTTACAGTTAATTAATAACTGTATGGCCATATGGGAGATGTGTACCCATTATGTGCAAGTCTATGTTTTATTACATTAATTAATTATTATATAATAAATTATTAAAGATTTTATTAAATCTTTACACAATATTTCTTTATTTTGGAATTGTTGTATTCTCTAGCATTATCGCTTTTAAAAAATTTTATTATATTATCGTGATGGTTTTCTATATATTTGAGAAAATTTAATATTGTGTTTACTGTTTCAGATTTTTCTTTTAGTAGATATATACATGATTTGGGACTAAATTCATCAATAATTACTAGTATATATTTCATACCATCTATTGAGATTGGTTGAATTGGTCCTATCAAATCAGAGTGTATAACTTCTAATATAGTCGTAGCCATTGGAGTGGTTTTGCTGTGGGGTTTCCTTTTTAATTTTGAAATTTTACAATCTAGGCATTGTTCTGTGTTTACATTATGTAGATTTAAATATTTACTAATGTCTGGTTGGTAAAAATGCCCAACCGTCTATACGATAAACTTGTTTGTTGTTCAATAGAGGATATTGGTTTTAAATTTGTTGCTTTTATTATAACAATATTAAATTGATCTGGAAATATGATGTCGATTATTTTATTGTTGTCGTTAATTAATGTTAATGATATTTTTTCGTTGATGTTGTTGATGCTTACATTGATTCCAGATTTTGCTAATTTTATCCCACTAATTATGTTCTTATTGCTGTTTGCTGAATAATATACTTTATTTAAAGTAAATTTATGGTTATTTATTATTCCATGATATGTTCCATATCCTTCAAAATGGCAGAGAGTATTATTTGCACATTTTATGGTAGTCTTATTTTCTGTGTAATCCTCCAGTATATTTTTATTATTTGTGATATGTTCGCTGGCCCCTGTGTCATAAGTCCAAGTTGTATAATTATCTTCATTTTGTGTTGATACTTCATCATGTTCCGGGTTGTTTATAGATGGACCAAACATCGTTTGTATCTCATCATAACACAGTGTTTATCGATTTTTATATTATTTATTGATTGTTTTTCTTTGTTCTTATTTGAGATTGTATTATTTAATTTCTTCTTAATGTTCTTGTTAAATATACAACTTTTGTTATTTCTGTTGGTTCCGCTTAGGTTAAAGAAACAGTCCTTTGCTAAATGTCCTTTTTTATTACAAATCAGGCAATATTTCCTCATCTTGTTTTTGAATTTTCTTTGTATCATATTTCTTTTCTTATTTTCTATATTATTGAGATCTGGTATATCTCGACTTGAATGGATACTTTTTGTTTTTTTCTTTTCAAGATTAGAGTTATTAACTCTATCATTTTTGTATGTGAAGACAGTGAATTTGTCTTTTATTTCCTCGTAAAACTGTTCCGAAGTTAATTTTGAACTAACTATCACCTTGCTTTTAAGATCATTTGGTAATGCATCGTTCATGATTATGATCTTTTCTATATTAGTAAGTTTAGTAGGAGAGTCGTTCAATAATCTAACTAACTCCATTATTTCATTTGTGAAGTTCATTGTTTCTTGAACATCATTTGCGCGGATAGAATATAGCATTTTCATCCATATAAGGCAGAATTATCGTTTTTATATAATTTTTCTATTTTCTTCATTCTCTCATGAGCAGTTTTACAATCCTTTATATATATATTTATTTGATCACAGACGTTAATTAAGATAATTGTACAGGCCATTGCGTCTTCTGCTTCAAGGTTTTCACTGAAATCACTGTCTTCTGGAGATAAATTCCTATTGCTTGTAGGCTTTTTTAACATGTCATTCACATTATATGTGATATATTTTGTTAATTTTTTCGCCCTTAAGTTATCCATCATTATAGAATACCAGATTGGGAAATTATCTATTCCCTGGAGTTTTTCTTTTTCGAATAAAATAAGTTCAGACATTTTAAGTTTTAAGAGACTTGAGAATCTTAATCTGTAAAAAATATTTAAGTTTTATTAATAAATTTATAATTTTATTAATTATATTATTTTTAATTGTTGTTTTAGTATTAACACAAATAAAGTTGTATTTATATAAAATTTTGTGGCTTGGCTTCATTACTAATTATACATGAATATTCTTAGAATAAATGCATTACTAAATATTACAAATTATTATTAATTCAATCCAATATTTTAATTATTCTAACATATTTAATGACTATATAAATATAAATATATATATAAAATAATAATAATATAATTAAAACGGGGAGAGTGCGTTTAAGAACCACACGTGATAAGATATAAGCCACATATATTTTGAGATGGCGTATTATATATAAATAAATAATTAAATAATAATTAAATAAATATTTTATTAAATAATAATTTTATAATTTAATACATATATGATAATAAAAAATAAAAAAATAAAAAAATAAAAAAATAAAAAAAATAAAAAAATAAAAAAAATAAAAAAGATTAAAAAAATAAAATACAAAAAAAATAAAATAAAATATTTTCATATTTATTTATATTTATAACTGTAATTTTTTATTATATAAATAAAATAGTATAAAAAAAAATATTATTAAATATTATTATTAAATAAATGAATAAATTAATTTGATTTATGATATTAATTTATGTTTGAATAATAAAAACTATTTTATATTAGTTAAGGTTTGAATATTTCATTTTATATTAGCTTTTTTGAATAAGTGCGCTTTTGGTATTTGATAATGTTATTTTAAATAATAAAAAGTTTTTAAAAAATGTTGAATAGTATTTTAAATTGTGTTAAATTATAAACAAAAAGAAATAATTTGGTTTTTTTTCGACATAAAATATTTTTTTTTTTTTTTTTTTTTTTTTTTTTTTTTTTTTTTTTATTTATTTAAGTTCTATTTTATTTAATTATTAAATTATTATTTTATTTTATACTAATTACATGTATTAGTTTTTTACTACATCAATTACACAATAACTTCATATTAATATTATATGTATTAAGCCACATACATACATACATACATAGATATTTAAATATATATAATATAAATTACTATACTATTTGAACTTTATTTTTAACACTCCTCCTAAAGTTCAATTGTGACTAACACTTCACCATAATAGAATCTCTAAATTTATTTAATAGATATGTATTAAGATACTTTGTAAAACCATCGGCTAGATTATCTTCAGACTTTATATATTTTAGTTTTATTTTATTTTCTTTAATAAGATCTCTTGTGTGGTGATATTTTATGTCTATGTGTCTAGATCTTGGGTTAATAGTTTCATTTTCGCAATTATATATGGCAGCTTTATTATCTACATTTATTGTTATACAATTACAATTTAATTTTAATTCATTTAATACATTTTCATACCACAAGCAATGTCTAGCGCATTCATTTATTCCATAATATTCACTTTCGGCAGAAGATACAGATACACAGTGTTGTAATTTTGAATACCATGAGGTAGGTCCTGAACCTATTTTAATTATATAACCCGTAGTAGATTTTCTAGACTCTACATCTCCTCCGTAATCTGCATCTACATAAACATTTAATTTTAAGTTTCCTGAATACCTTAAACCAAAATTAGGTTTTCCCTTGAGGTATCTAAATATTTTGATGACATTATACCAATCTTCATAATTTGGATCTTTGGCTTTTCTGGAAGCTTTATTCACAGGAAATAAGATATCCGGTCTAGTACATATCGCGAGATATAATAAACTACCTATAGCTTGTTGGTATTTCGTGATATTGAATTTTCTTTTTCTTAATTCTTCATTTTCTTCTGGTATCATATTTGAAGATATTTTATACTTATCTATATCAAATTTTCTTAATATATTCTCTAGATATTTATGTTGTTGCAATAGATAGCCGTCCTTTTCTTTTATAAATTTAACGCCAATGATTGTATCCACAGGACCTATATCAGTTATGTTAAAATAATTTTTTAATAAATGTTTTGTTTTATATACTTCATGTTCATTACCTGTTAATAATATATCATCTACATAAACTGTAAGAAGACAAATAATTTTATTCCGATCATTCATTTTAACGTAAATGCATGGTTCACTTCGAAGTCTATTAAAACCAATATTTATAAGTTTTTCATTTAAAGTCTCGTTCCACAAACGACCAGACTGTTTCAAACCGTACAAGGCTTTATTTAGTTTCCAATAGCCATTTTTATAATCTTCAGCACCTTCTGGAATTTCCATATAAACATCTTCGTTTAGTGTAGCGTTTAGGTAGGCTGATTTTATATCAATTTGATATATATTAAAGTTATTTGCTGATGCAATAGCAGTTGCTATTCTCAAGGAGTCCTGTTTCAATGTGGGCGAGAACGTCTCATTATAATCAATGCCTTGTTTTTGTGTTATTATAGTCTTGGAGTAATACTGTACTTTTGTTATTTTCATCGTATTCTTCCATATTAACCTCAAAGTTATATATTTCTGGTCTTGTAGAAGGTGCGGAAATATTACCAGGGATATCTTCGAAGAATTCAACTGTCCTTGAAAGGACTATTTTATTATTTATAGTATCATATATTATGTAGGCTGTTGGATTTTTATCATCATATCCTAAAAATATTCCAGGAAGGGAGGTTCCGTTGAATTTTCGCCTAAATTGTTTTGGGATATAAAAGTAAACTTGGCAACCAAATACTCTAAACTTTTCATAATCGACCTTTTCTTGATATAATTCCTCAAAAGGCACTTTGTTGTTGTTACCATTATGTGGTAACCTATTATGAATGTAATTTGCTGTCCTTACAGCATCTTCCCAATATTTATGATTTAGCTTACCGTCTTTGAGCATGGCGGTGGCGTTATAAATGAGGGTTTCTTGAAAACGTTCGGCTCTTCCGTTTTGCTGTGGGTTGTAAGGTATTGAAAATTGTTGTTCAATACCATTTTCTTCACAAAATTTCCTAAAGTTATTATTTGTAAACTCAGTACCATTGTCGGTTCGTATATATTTAATATTTTTGTTGAAAATGTTGGTGACTTTCTTATACCATTTTCTGAAAATATTGAACACTTCGGCTTTTGAGTTCATAAAAAAGACCCATCCGTACCTGGTATAATCATCTAATATACTTAAGAAATATTTATTTCCATATATGGAGCTATCTAGGGATGACACTGTATCCATATGTATAAGTTCAAACGGCTCTTTTGATTTGTTTCTTGCTTTGTTATAAGGTTTATTTCTCATCTTGGACGCACATATTATACATTTATTTTGTATGTTTATATTATTTAATTTTTCCTTAATGTTATCTATATAAAAGTGGCCAAGACGGCGGTGCCATAGCTCCATGTTTTCTGTGTTAAAAGCTTTTATAATATTGTCACATGTAATAGTCTTTTTGTTGTTGTCCCTATTATATTCTATTTTATTTTTGAAAGTCCATACTTTATATATTTTGGATTTATTAGATTTGGTAGTAAATATCCTTTTGCCTTCTTTGTTGTAAATGGTAACTAAATTTTTATTATTAAAATTGTAAAATATTGTTTTATAACCTTCTTCACTTAAGTTGTCTATTGACAACAAACTTCTTTTGAATTTAGGGATATATAATACATTTCGTAATGTAATTTCATTATTGTTAATATAGCCTACGTACGTACCTTTGTACGTAGCAGTAACTGTACCTCCGTCAGCGAATTGGATTATTTCTTCACACCTTATCTTATCTATTAAACTTGATAATGCATTTGTCATGTGATAGGTGGCTCCGGAGTCAATTGTCCAACTGACTATATTACTTGGAAGCTTCGCTTTAGTTGACGGGGCAGTCACATAATAACTGAGGTTTTGTCTCGGCATGTTATTTTCTGCTTTAGTAGCGTCACGCCTCGGTCGAACGGAGTATGAGGATTGGATATCTTCATCTGAATTGTAATCTTCGAGGCTTATTTGAGCATCAGCAAATTCGCAATACCCATCCTCTTTGTTTATACTTGCGTTGTTGGCTTTGATATTATTGTTCTTTTTTCTTTTGTTCTTCTCATTATGCCAACAGTCCCGTGCTATATGTCCTAACTTGTTACATATATAACATCTTTTTCTTCCTCTGTTGTTTCTTGGTGTGAATCTATTTTTCTTGGTCATTGAGTTAACGTTTATTACTGTATTATTCTTGTGGTTATTTTCTTTTTTAAGTTCCTTAAGATATTTTAGCTTAGGGACCTTCTTTTTTAGACATTTGGTAACATCTTCCCATTTCCCATCGTGGTCCATTATGTTAACTTCCAATGTTATTTCATATGGAAGAGCGAGATAAAGATATTCAAATTTCTTCTCATCGCTGATTTCCATTTCAAGACTACTTAATTCATTGAAAATGTTGTTCATTTCTTCAATAAATAATGAAATATCATTTTCTTTGTTATATTTCATATTCTCTAACTTATTTTTTAATTCTAATTTCCTTTCTTCATTTGATCTAGTATTACTTGCTTTTAAAATGTTCCAAATTTGATAGGCACTAGATCTCTGAAAATCTAATTTAATTTTGATTTCATCTGATATGCTATTGTTTATCAGATGCTTAGCTAAAGAATCTAGCTTTATCATTTCTTTTGTGACGTCTTTTTCATAATATAGGTCATCACAACCTCTAACCTTTTTATATTTCTTTAGATTTTCTTTAGCTATTTTGTTTTTCTTTATAACTTTTACCTTTTCTTCGTAAACATAGTCATCAACATCATTAATAACTAATAAAAGATCCATATCCGTTAACCATAGTCTGTAGTTATTTGATGTTAATAGGTGTTTTGTAGTAGTTGGTTTATTTGCTATGTTTACTGTATTTATTTGGTTTAATGTATTTACTGTTTCTTCAACAGTATTCGTTATATTCCTTTTTTCACTCATTACTGCTAATGAGACTCTTAATCTTTTGTTTTTTATTTTTTTATTTTATTTTATTTTTATTTTTTTTTTTATTTATTTAAGTTCTATTTTATTTAATTATTAAATTATTATTTTATTTTATACTAATTACATGTATTAGTTTTTTACTACATCAATTACACAATAACTTCATATTAATATTATATGTATTAAGCCACATACATACATACATACATAGAGATTTAAATATATATAATATAAATTAACTATACTATTTGAACTTTATTTTTAACAAAATATTATATATATTATAATTTTATATTCCAAATTACAAAAAAATTTTATTTATTTATTTTATTTTAATTATTATTATTAATTTTTTTTTTTTTTAAACTTTAAATTTTATTATTATAGAAAATATAAAATATAAAAAAAAAGTAGAAATTATATATAATTTTATAATAATAAGTTTAAAAAAAATTTTTTTTTAATACTAAAATTTATATAGCATAGTTCATAAATATATTTGTTTATTAAAATGTCAAGTAAAGCCAGAGGTATATCATTTCTTTAATAATATTGAAAATAATAAATAAACACTTTAATATTTAAGAAATTCATTTATATATGATTTTTATTGAATTTTACTATTATTAATAATCATTTATAGAACAATTTATAAATAAATTAAAGAACTCAATTGAAGATGATAATGAAGATATAATAGGAGAAGGATATTATGAATGGAAAATTGATGATTGGAAAGGATTAAGAATATTTCAAGTAAGTCCAACTTTTACAATTGGTGATTATAAATGGTAAACTCAATTATTTGATTATAGTAATAATTTATTTTTTTTTATTTTTTTTATTTTTTTTATTTTTTTTTTTTTTTAATATTGATATATTATTATTATATAATATAATAATATATATATATAAAAGATATTTTAAAAAAAAAAATTCTTTTATTGAAATTTAATTTCATTTATTTATTAATTTAAGGAGAATGGCATTGTTACCTACTGGATATACAGACGGACATGACGAGTTCGTATCTCTATATTTAGGAAATTATGACGTTGAAAACGATGAATCGCTAAATATATATTCAAATTATGTGTTTGTAATAAGAAATTATACGGATTATTCTTGTTTTAAATATGAAAGTAATTATTTGATATTAAATCAAATTATAGTAAATGTTTCTTGATATTTGCATTATTATTATTATTAAAATTTTTTTATTTTTTTACATTATTATTATTATTATTAAAATCTTTTTATTTTTTAATTCTGTTATATTGATTATATGAAATATATTAGAAACTACTAACACAGTTCTGTTTGATATAAACCACTCTGAACATCATTTTCCTAAATTTATAAGAAAAAATAATTTATCAACAATAATTAAAAAAACTAATAAACCTATAATGGAAGATAATAAAGTTGTTATTGGTGTATATGTTCGTATTTATTATGAAAATAATTAATTTATGAATTGCTTTCATTCAACAAAATAATAATAATAATAATAATAATAATAATAATAATAATAATAATAATAATAATAATAATAATAATAATAATAATAATAATAATAATAATAATAATAATAATAATAATAATAATAATAATAATAATAATAATAATAATAAAAATAAAAATACTAAAAATAATAAATTGTTTTATAACATATATATACAAAATTCAAAATTAAATAATATATCTTAATAAATTTTTAATAATATATATAAATAAAATATGAAAAATATAATAATGTTAATTAGTTATTATTATTATTACTACTACTATTTATAATAATAATAATAATAATAATAATAATAATAATAATAATAATAATAATAATAATAATATAATATTAAATAATATAAAAGTTAATTCATTTTTAAACAGATATTTAAAGGTCATTAATCAAATATATGATTAATAATATTATTTTTTTAAATTTAATTATTATTAAAAATCATTAATATATAGTAAATGTATATTACGAATTTGAAAATAATACTGTCATTATAACAAAATAATAATAAGTAATATATATATAACATATATATAATATTATTTATTATAATATGAAAAGTTATAGATAATACTTTTAAGATAATAAGTATTTAAAAAAACATTCATCAAATAAATAATTAGTTTATTTTAATTTATCATAATAAATTTTAATAAATATTTTTTTATATTAATATATATATATATATTATAAAACCCCTGTTTAAAGAATTCTTTTAAAATTGAAATAAAAAATATCATATTAAATTATATTAGTATAAATTTATAAATAAAGGATTAACATAATTTACATTTGATAATTGAATTAATATGTAATATTAAACAAAACAATCTGACATTTACTCATTATGATAATAATTTAAAAATTATAAAAACTTTAATTTTATCATAATTAATAAAAAATTTAATTTTTAATATAAATAATAAACTAAAACTATTAATAAGTATTATAAAAATAAATAAATAAATAAATTAATAAATAAATAAATAAATAACAATAATCATGAAATTTTATATTAATGTAAAGAAAAAAAAATTACATTAGGAGTTTTAAGAACGAAAGTACATCTAATCAAAGATAATCCCTCATGAATTAAGGTTATTATTTCGAATTTGCATTAGATTTTTTTTTTTTACTTTATCGTTTCAATTATAAGTTCTTGGCAATAGAGTTCCTAAAATTTAATATTATTCTGAGAATCTTAACTCTAAAATGATGAATGTTTTCAACAATTTTTTAATAATAATAATAATAATTGAAAAATTAATAAATATCTAGAGATTGAATAAATTGTATAAATTTATCATGTTTATGTCATAAAAATATTCAATATGAAAACTTTTTTTTTTTTTTTTTTTTTTTTTAAACTAGGAAGAAAATACACTTCCATTACTTTATTTATTATTTATTAAATATATAAATATATTAGTAATATAAAAAAATGGAAAAAAAATTTATTATAAATATATTATAAATCATGTAATAAATATAACAATAATTTAAATAAAAAAAATATATATATATTTAAAAATTAAATTTTATAAAAAATAAGCTTTATTAGAATATTTGTTTAAGAAAAAACAGAAATTGAATATACTTTTATGTTTAATGAATTTAAAGGAGCAGCATAGATTAAATTAAAGAAATATAATGAAAACATAATTAAAATTTAATAGAAAATTTGGTATTTTGATGTGAATTAAAATAATTTCTACTAAGCTTTAAAAAAAAAAATTGATAAAATAAAATAAAAAAAAATAACATTCATAAAGTTGAAAGTATGTTATATATATATTAATCCAAAAGAAATCATACCAAATTCAATTTCTATAGACTTATTGGTGTTGAGTAGGATTATTATTATTTATGTTTAATGAAAATGAAAGACAATTAATAAAATTACTTCTTTGTTATATAGGTTCAATATTAATTTTTCTTATGATGAATTTTTTACTATATCAGTCAAAATGTAAATCAAGAAGGGTATTAATTCTTGGCATGAATTTAGTTAGATAATCCGCTTAGAATTTTATTTAATGTTTTTGTCCCTCAGTATTAAATTGTAGCAAATCTAAAACCTAAATTCTATTTCACCAAGAAAATAACATTTAAATATTTCATTAATTTGTTTTTCACGATTTAAAGTTATTTAAAAATGAATAAAAGATAATTTTCTTATATTTAATTCCAAACAAAAATAAAAAGATCATTGATGAATTCGAAAGATTTTGATATAATATTAAAAAGTGGAAAATTCAATATCCATTAGAATATATAGAAAATATATGTAATAATTTTTCTATTAAGAGTGTGAGATTATTTTGTACGAGAATATTTACTAATAGAAGGAATATCTTCAATAGGAACTTTGATTATGCAATTATAATTAATCCATTTATATAAACACTTAGTTTGCATTGATGCACCAGCATGAGGGACAATATAAAGGTCTCAAGAAAGAGCATATGCACTAATAATAGGGTTCCTTTTAATATAATCTTTATGATATAAAGCGTTCTTTAATTTATTGATTTCATTATTGATATTATGAAATGAGACAGGACACCATAGTATACCAGTATTAATTAAAGATTGAATAATCCAAGTACGAGTTTTATTGGAATTAAGTAGAGGAACATAGTAAAGGGCTTTATTGATAATATAAAACTGTAATGTAAGACTGTTAAACATGTTTTTTAAAGGTACTTTGTTGTTAGTATGAAAATGGATGTATTCCAATTGATATTATGTTCTTGTCAGGCCGTTTAAAGACATGACAAAAAAGTGAAACCATATTCTCTTTACTGGAAGTAATTAAAACAATATCATCTAAAAAAAACCTCGACAGCATTTTTTTTATCTCTAATCTCCATTGTGGAAACCAAATTTATCACATTTATCTAAAACATAGTTAATAAATAAATCAAATAAAATAGGAGAAAAGGGATACTCTTGAAGCACTCCACGATGAATGTCAAATACGCTTTAAAATTTATCATGAAAATGTGCATGTACTTTTGAAGATAAATATAAAATCATTCTTAAATGTGCATTTTGAGATTCTGTTAGTTTTTCCTTTGAAATAATTTTTAAATTCTACATTAATTAATGAAATTCTGTAATAGTTATTACAATTAGAAAGGTCACCCTTTTTCGGAATAGAAATATTGGAAACAGTATTCCATTTTCTTTGGAATGGAAACATCTCAAATATTATTGAATAAAAGTTGAAACTGTTTTGCTGCACTGGAATACTTTTTTTCTAGTTTTATATTATAAAACATACTTTGTAAAATTCAATGGGAATACCATCAGGGCCTTGACTCTTATTATTCCTCACTGATAGAACATTATTTTTAATTTCAGAGATAGTTAAAAGATCATGGATATTCTATGACTTAGAGTTTTTATGATTATATATTAAAGCAGCAGTCCAATAATTTCTATTTAAACTATAATCAGTAATATCTGAAGTTAACTATATAATGTTCAGTAAAATGAACTAATTGATATTTTAGAGAAGTAATATTCAGTCCTTCCTTAGATTTGATAACAGTAGAGGAAGAAGAGGAATATGAAGACTAAACCAATTTCTTAAGATCACTCAAGCCACGTTTAATAGATTTAGAGACAAAATAATTATCTAAAGAGATTAAGTTTGCTGTATTGAAATAAAAATTACTTTTAATTATCTTGAGAGTAACAAATTTTATGATAAGTAGTTAATTGATCAAGGGAAAAGTCAACATTAAGACAATCACGTAATGGCTCCATATTATTGTAAGCTAAATGTTTTTCTTTAATATGATATCTAATATAAGAAGGGAAAAGGAATGCTGGTCCTTTCAATTTTGAGGGAACAAAACTTTTAATAGATTTTCAAATTTTATTTGAATTATTTAAAATTTATCACCCATTTCATCAGCAAATATTTTATTATTGTTAGATTCAAATTCATTCCACAAAACAAAAAAATGTTTATGGGAAAGAATATCCTTATTATCACCTCCAGATTATAAAATTTCCGTATCAAGAAATTTTTATTCCGGATTGGGGTTTGAATTGACTTTCTAACAGAAGTTATGATCTTTTCCTTCTGATGCATTGGTCCTGTTAGCCTGTCTTATTGCATTTTCAGCATTGACGCTCCTGGTTAGTTTATATTGTCTGAGTACGATTTAAATTAAAAATAAAATGCATGAAATGAAATATTATATATTATAAAATTATTAAAGTGCATTAGAAGCTATAGTTTCTAAAATTTCCCATTCATCGATGATAACACCACGTCCATTATTGCAAGTAATAATTTCAGTATTAGTGTTATCAAACGAATCTGCATCAGATCTTATCATTTCGACGTCGATACTCTTAGCAACGGTAGGTTCAATAGATTCAATGGAATACCATTTCATCATCAATCTAAAAGATCGATAAATTAATGGTATTACGTTTGTTAAAAACTCCGTAATTCCCGCAAAATACGGAACAATCGACGAAGTTGAACTTTGTTTAAAAATATTGTCAGCAAATTGTCTTTGTTCCACATCATTAAGTTTAACTTTTTCATATATTGAACACCCGCTAAGAAGAGCACTCAATATTTTTTTTTTAACGGCAGCAAACTTGTTTCATCTTTATTAATTAAATATATGATAAAATACATGTAATAAAAAGAAAAAAAATAATAAATAAATAAAAAAAACACAAAATAAAAAAAAACAATAGTATAAAATATTCTAGTTTCATTTTATTAATATTTATAAGACTTCACAAGGGCATTATTATACTGAAGTATAATAATTAATTTTGACTTCACAATGTTAATCATAATTTTAAGATACGAAATTATGATCTTCATTGGTTGCGCTAGCCCTGCTGGCCTGTCTTACTGTTTCTTCAGCGTTGGCGCTCTTGGTAGTAATAGTACGATTCGATTTGAACCTATTGAACAAAGACCATTGCTGGTCAATAGCAATAGGTATAATCGATTGAAGAAGAGCCGCAGTAACCACCAAGAATGGAGTATCAGAATAAGCACCTGATTTCGTATGGCACTTAAATAGATCCTTCCATTCCCTTGTACTGTTATTAATACTTCGACCTCCAAGAAGGAAATTAATTACTTTTTCACACACACTAGAATCAACATACACATTATTTTCAATACTATTACTAACATTACTAAAAATACTATTACTAATATTACTATTACTATAACTATTATTACTATTACTATTATTACTATTACTATTATTACTATTACTATTATTACTATTACTATTATTACTATTACTATTATTACTATTACTATTATTACTATTACTATTATTACTATTACTATTATTACTATTACTATTATTACTATTACTATAATTACTATTACTATAATTACTATTACTATTATTACTATTACTATTATTACTATTACTATTATTACTATTACTATTATTACTATTACTATTATTACTATTACTATTATCATTATTACTATTAACAATATCATTTATTAGGTTGCCACCGTTAAAAGTATTATATAAAAATAAAATTTTATCATTAACTTTACTACGAATATGATTGAAAAATGGACAATCAATTAACCAATGCCTTATTCATTGTTTATTACTTTTACAACAGGAATAAAAATTAGGACACATTTGATCTATTATTTATGCATCTTTAGCAATTCTACCATCCAATCTATATCCGCTTCGTGCTCTCAATAGCCAATAGAAACCATATGAAAGATCAGGATATTCATAACAAAGTTTTATATAAATTTGATGTTTCTTCGAATCTGTTTTTGTCATAAAATTCAATTTTAATAGAATTGATTTTCATATCTCTTTTCCAATAAAAATCCTTGATTTTATTATCGTTATTACCTCTTTTCTCTAGTTTACGTTTAAGAGTTCTACTTTCTTTCGTCCATGTATATTTTCTAGATTTTGGAATATTATTAACTAAATAGGAAATAATGCAATTTAAATCTTTCCATTTATCAAAACATTTGACTTGAGACAAAGCACACTTAGTTGACAATGGAGGAATATTTAAATCTTTTGAAATAGAATACACATTAATAAAAGATTTGGCTTTTTGTAAACCTGCAATCAATCTTAATCCTTTATTAATTAATTTCTGAGTATTATTTGTTCTCGCTTTATTTGAGCCAAGTAAAGGTGCAAAGTAAGAGACTTTACTAAGTACATAGGAGTTAATTATAATCTTCTTAAATGGAATAGGAATTTTGGAATTTGAAAGAAATTTACTAACAGAAAAGAGAGCTTTAGTAACTTTAGAGTTAAGTAATTTAATAATAGGGTTCAACGATAAGCTTTTATCAAATGGTATACCTAAATAGGTATAACATTTAGTTATTGGGATTGGTTGACCAGCAAGATAAAAAGTAGGATCTCTTTTATTTTGAAAAAAAGGTGTGTCTGGTTGAATCACAATCGTTGCACACTTTTTAGTTCCAAAATTCATCATATTAAATTTAGCCCATTCATTTACCTTCTTAAGCATTTTTTTTAACTTAGTTCTTGACGGTGCGCATAGAACAATATCATCTGCAAAGAGTCCACCGCAACATCTAGATTCACCTAAAGGAATTCCAAGTTCTGAAACATCATTAAAAATGTCATTAATAAATAGATTGAAAAGAATTGGTGATAGTGGACAACCTTGTCTAACTCCTTTCATAATATTAAAAGATTCCTAATATTGATCATCAATTTTAACACTGGCTTTGGAAGTCAAATATAGATTTTTTATAAATTAATAACATTTACCTCTAATACCTAAAGCATCTAATTTATATAAAATATTACCTATTGGAACAGAATCATATGCCTTTTTTAAATCTAGAAAAGCAAGGTAAGTTACATTATTATCATTTTTACGCCTTTGACAAATTTCTCGAATTGAAATAAATAAGCTAACACATTCTTCTTTATTACGAAATCCAAATTGCTCTGGCCTAATAAAATTATTTTTAAGTCCATATTCTGAAATTCTTTTGGAGACTATTTTCGAAATGAGTTTTATGCCGTTGTTAATCAGAGAGATACCTCTATAATTGTCATAATCAGATAGATCATCTCCTTTTTTAGGAATAGATATAATAATTGCTTCATTCCATGTGCTAGGAAATTCTCCATTACAAATTCTAGAATAAATCTTCTGTAAACAATTTAAACCAGAAACAGAATTATTTACTGAATTTTAGTCATCCGGAGGAATTAAAGCTTTATAAAATTCAATAGGAATTCCATCCGGGCCTGAAGCTTTATAATTTGGAGTAGCTAAAATTGCTTCTTTAATTTCTTCTATACTGATGTCTTGATTTATATCCCATTCTTTGTGTCTCGTATACCTAATTGTACCATTGGAAAATTTATTAGACCATTCGATTAATGCACTATTGATATCAGAATGGCTTGAAGCAAGTCTTTTATAGTGATTGTGCCATACTTCTAACTGTTCTTTAGTAGAAGTAGCTAGTTTACCATTTTTGTCCTTTACTGGAGAATTTGACATATTTTTAAATTTATCTACTTTTGCTGTTGTTTTAAGCCATTTCCAAGCTTTCTTAGGGTTATGAGATTTCATATATTCACATCCTGTATTGATCCAATGTTGGTATTCAGTTTTCCTATAAGTATTACATATATCATGAATAATTTTGCACATTCTATTATATTTTTCAATTAATTCTTCAAATTCATCTAAATTATGATAAGAACCTTTTCTTTTAATGGCTTTGTATGATTTCATTTTGAGTTTTTGCAAATTAAATATTTTCTGTGACATATGAAAAAAAGATTTTCGAACTTCTGAAATTGACGTGATATTAAGTTCTTTAGCAATGTTGAATGAAATTGATATAAATTTCTTAGAAATATCATCAATACTAATATTAGGATCTGGAATCACTTCCTCTAATATACTAAAATAGTTATTGTCAAAAATTGATTCCTTTTCATTTATACATTTTAATCTATCCCATTTAACTGCCTTTTTAAGCAGAGAGAAAGACTTATCTGAATTATCTAATGAAAAACATTTACCTTTTATTAATAAAGGTTTATAATCCGAAATGGGGGAAAGTCAATAAAAGTTCCATATGAAAGTAAATCTAACATATGATCATTGACAATCGCATGATCTATATCAGATTCTCTATTACCTCTACTCCATGAAATTGAGGAGCCCCATAAGGGAAGAATTTTCCAATTACTAAATTTAGAGAGCAAATTACCTAATTTCTCAGTAGGTAAATTAAAATCACCAACCAATATTGAAGGATGAGGAGAGTGACCAACGACAAAATTTCAATTCTAGCAGCTCTAGCATGAAGGCTATGGCCACTATGAGGTCGTACACATTACCAATAGAACATTTAGTGAAATTCCAAAAATTATAAGTATACAAGGAAATAATATACTCATAAGTGTTGTTTTCAAGAGAGGCTTAACAAGAATTATGAAACCCTATATAAAGTCCTCTTTTACCGGGAATTTCATTATTAGCTTTTTTGAATAAATGTTTATAGTTTTTTAATGATACTCGACATGGATATTTACTGCTAGAACCTGAACCATTTCCTGTTTCTTGAAAGCATAAGAAAAGTGGTTTGTACCTACTATTTTAATTTTAAAGAATGCATCGTTAAAATTAGCAATACATTTAACTGATAAAACCTTAATATTTAATTCTTCAAGAGTTTTCTTTAAATGTCTTCTCATTTTGATTTCTGGCCAAGATCGAAGTCCGCGGATAAAGAGTAGTTTTGTATTCTCCATTGGAATACCGTGGCACATGAACCTCTTAGAATGAAATTCTTATTTCTTATATATTGGATTTCCATAATAGCAATAAAAAAACTAAAAATTAATGAACTAGAAAAAAAATAAAAAATAAAAGTCTGTTTATTATTATAAAGTCTTGAGTATAATGAGAATTGTAATAATTTTATATCTTTTTGGAGTAAATAATTTCGATAATTAATAGTTTGTTGAATGATTGAAAAATAATTTGATTTAGCACTTTTTTCAGTATATTATTTAATTTGAATATCATAAAGTATTTAATGACTAAGATTGAATTGATAAAATATAATGGTACAAAATTAGTAAAGAGTTAAATAAATTACTACAAGATTTAAAGTGAATCAATCTCTTACAACGGGATACATGAATATATAGTTGAAATACAATTGAATAAAATAGATACTTACATGAGAATAGTAATACTACATGATAATAGAAATACAATGAAAATATATTACTTATTTTAGGGTGTAACTTATTTAACAATGTTCCAAAAATGCACCATTATATTCCGCAGTGAATGATCACCAGAAAAAACTTTACCAATAACATTACTATTGTGCATAACGTTATTAATTAACACAAAATATAACTTTACTACTATTTTGCACCAGTACTGTGGATCTACTTTATAAGAGTAAAGTTAATTCCACTTGCAGGTGATTTATTATACATAAATCGAGTACACCCCTGCTGGGAGCACTCAATATAAAATAATAAATATTATTATCATAATCCTTTTCTGAATCTAAAAAAACATCCAAGGATTTTTATTCAATTATCATTGCAAACTTCAAAAAGATATCAATATCTGATTAATAACTACCTCTTGTCCATGAAATAGGTGAACCATTAATCGGAAGAATAAACCAGTTATCAAGGTTACTATTAGATAATTTATCTTGTAAATCAAAGGTACTTATGTTAAAGTCTCCAAGAAGAATAGATGGATGATTAGTGTGATTCTGAAGTCATGTGAAAACTTCTGAAAATGCATACCGGACTTGTATATATTTATTTTATATTAAGAGAATAACTTTATTTAATTTATAATAATAATAAAATTACATGATTTTAAAGGAAAAAAAATAATAAAATACATGAAATAAAATATTATATATTATAAAATTATAAAAGCGTGTTAGAAGCAATAGCCTCTAACTTTTCCCATTCCTCGATAATAACACCACATCTATTATTTTGAGTAATAATTTCAGTATTAGTGTTATCAACCGAATCTGTATCTGTCATTTCACCGAGAGGTGAAAATCCATGAATTATCATTTCGACGTCGACGCTCTTGGCAACGGTAGATTCAACGAAATACCATTTCATCATCAAAATAAAAGATCGACAAATTAATGGTATTACGTTTGTTAAAAACTTCGCAATCCTCACAAAATACGGAAACAATCGACGAAGTTGAACTTTGTTTAAAAATATTGTCAGCTAATTGTCTTTGTTCCCCATCATTAACTTTAATTTTTGAATATATTGAACGCCCACCAAGAAGAGCACTCAATGTATAATAATAAATATTATTATCATAATCCTTTTCTGAATCTAAAGAAACATCCAAGAATTTTTGTTCAATTATCATTGCAAACTTCAAAAAGAGATCATCTAGAAAAGGAAAAGATTTATTTCTGAAATTTTCCAATTCTTTACAGGCAAAGATCCAGTGAGAAAAGCTAGGTACACTAACACCATAACAAGGGCAACATTTAGGGCAATCTTCTGAGACGATTTTTCTTTTAATGGAAATACTAATGTCAAATTTAAAACCACACCTAATTCGAGAAATCCAAAAGAATTCCAACTGATACTTAGGAATATTGAAATGTTAAGTTTCTGATTTCTGAAATAAATCCAAAATCATTCTCCTTGTAAATAATTGCTTTTTTGGCTTTTGAGGGTTTGAAGACATCTCTTTTCCAATAAAACTTTTTCATTTCACTTGTTTTCTTACCATTTAATTTCTTATCCAAAGTCCTTGATTCTTTAGTCCATGAGTAATGTGACATAGTAGGAATATTATTAGTGAGATGATTAATAATACATGAAGAATTTTTCCATTTTCTAAAGCATCGTAATTGAGATATAGCACAAACAGCTGAAAGAGGAGGTATTCTCAGTTCACGAGTAATATCATAGAGACTAACAGAAGAATTGCGAGATTTAAATCCATAACTCCAATAAAGTCCTTTATTAATGATTTTTTGAGTTTTAGAACATCTGCTCTTATTTGAACCAAAGAGAGGAGCATAATATATAACAAGACTAAGAATAAACGAAATTAAAACATATTTCTTCAATGGGAGAGGAATTGATTTATTAATAAGAAATCGAAAGTACAAATTTAACTTGACATTTAAATTACTGTTTAATTTGGATTGTATAGGTTTCAGTGATAAAGATTCATCAAAAGGAATACCAAGATAGGTATAGTTGTCAGTTTTAGGTAATTTGTTACTACCAATAAAGAAAGATGGATCTTCATAGTTTATCGGTTTAACAAAGTTAATCGGTTTTATAACAAGAGTAGCACATTTATTAATTCCAAAAGTCATTTCATTTTCAATAGCCCATTCATGAACTTTATTCAAAATTTTCTTAAGAGCTTGTTTAGATGGAACAACTTAAACAATATCATCCGCAAAAAGTCCACCACAACAATATTGAGAATCTAAATATACACCATACTTATCACAATTATCCAGTACATCATTAATGAATAAATTGAATAAAATAGGAGATAGAGGGCATCCTTGTCTAACACCACGATTAATCGAAAATTCTTCTGAGAGATTACCATTAAAAAAAGCACAAGCTTTAGAGGATAGATAAAGATTCTTTAAAAACAGATGACATTTATCTCTAATTCCTATGTTATATAATTTGGTCAAAATATTAAAGATAGGTACTGAATCATAGGCTTTTTTAAGATCGAGAAAAGCAAGATAAGTAAAATTTCCTTGAAATTTTCTTCTTTGACATATCTCTCTAATTGAAATATATAAACTTATGCATTCTTCTTTATTACTAAATCCAAATTGTTCAGGTCTAACAAATTTATGTTCAAGGGCATATTTAGCAATTCTATTAGTAACAATATTTGAAATAATTTTTAAGCCAACATTAATAAGAGAAATACCACGATAATTATTACAATCCGAAAGATCTCCTTTTTTTGGAATTGATATTATAGAAGCCGAATTCCACTCTTCAGGGAAATCACCATTCCAGATTTTATTAAATAATGAAAGTAAACATTTAGCACACTTAGAGTAGTGATCATCTGAAGAATCATCTTGATTATCGGATAAATCAGATTTACTAAAGAAGGCTTTAAAAAATTCAATCGGAATACCATCGGGTCCAGGAGCTTTATTATTTTTCATTTCAAGCACAGTGTTTTGAATTTCTTCCATAGTAATAGAATCATTAATATCCCAAGTAGGATTATTATTAGGATTAGTTCCAAATAAACTTACCCAGTATTCATTATCCAAACTGTGTTGAGTAACATCAGAAGCTAGTTCACTGTAATGTTCAGCAAATCGATTTAATTGATCCGAATGAGAAAATAAAAGGTTACCCTGCTTGCCCTTTAAAACACTTGACGAAATAGAATTAGAGTACATAGGGTGAGATAGCTTCTTTAATTTTAACCAAGCACTCCTAGCATTTTTATTACGAAAATCATTACATGCAGATTCTATTGACTGATGAAATTGTTTTGATTTAATAGAAAACTTAATTGACCTGACCTTACCACATATATTTTTATACTCAGGAAGCAAATTTAAAAATTCATCAATGTTTTCAAGATTAGAACCTAAAGAAAAATTTTTGATTTCATTATATGCAACATGCTTTTCATGAGAAAGTTTCTTGATATAATAAGGGCAGTGGAAGGCTGAGCCTTTAAGATCACAAGGAACTCTAGCATGAACTTTATCACCAACTTTATTAGCTGTTTCTATAAATTTATTGACCATTTCATAAGAACTTAATTCTTTATTATCATCAAATTCATTAAGAAGAATTGAGAAGTAGTTACTTGAGAATATTTCATTTTGCTTTTCATTACACATGCGTTGGGACCACTTGAATCTTCTAGAAGGAGTAGGAGCACGAAAACTTTCTGAGTCATCTTTCTTACAGGAAAGGATAAGAGGGAAGTGGTCAAATATATCATTGAATGTACTACAAACAGATACCTTATTAATATATTCTTTCATTTTACAATTAAATAAAACATGATCAATACAAGACGATCTATCATCCCGAGCCCATGTGAAATCAAGACCTGATAAGTTTTTAGTGAACCACTGATGAGATGATTTATTAAGTAAACTTACTTATTGGGATTTGGACATATTAAAGTCACCTACAAGAATAGAAGGTGTATTAGTATGTTTCTTTATCCAATTAGTAATTTCTGAAAAGGCATTCTTTCTTTCTTCCTTATGAGTGACCGTAGGAACATAAATATTACCAATAGTGCATTTAATTCCCCAAAAAGAAGTAATGTTGACAGAAATGATATACTTATATTCAAAGAGATCAGGAGAAAATGAACAAGAACGATGTACACTTATACTAAGACCTCTCATACTGGGTATATTTGGATCAGCTTTTCGCAAAATTGTATTATAGTGACAAAGAAATGGGTAATTATTTGAATGTACATTAAGGTATTGGCTATTACCGACCTCTTGCAAGCAAATACAGATAGGTTTAAAAATTTCATTAAAGTATCTAATACCATCACGTTTTTCATCATTCCATCCATTAATGTTCCAACTGACACAAAGATTAAAGAACTGAGTAGACGGTGAGTAAATATTACTATAAAGAAAATCTTTAACCATTGATTTAGTTTCAAAAGAAGAAAATTTGTTGTTAAATTTCTTAACTTCACTGAAAGTTCTGATTTTGTCGGTTTGGATCCAATTAATTTTATTGATTGGAAGGCAATGGGTAAGAAGAAATAAAATATTTAGGTAATAAGTGGGTTTATCATAGTTTATCCTTAAAATGAAGTAATTTTCCATATTAGGTGTGTGTGTTTTTATAATTCCATGAACTATTTCATTGCAATTGGAAATACTTCTACTAAGAAATTCCCAAAGTTTACTAATAGACCATGATTGAAGATCATGAATAAAGATAAGAATGAAATCTTTATTCTGAATATCGTGTCTTCGAAGGCCACGCCGCAAAACAGGTATAGTTGCTGAGTTTGAAGAAGTATTATCCATTTCAAGAAAGCATAAAAAATAAAATAAAAGAAGAATAAAATAAAAAAATAATAAAAATAATAAAAAAAATAGATAAAAAAAAATTTTTTTTTTTTTTTTTATGTATATAACAAAATAAAATAAAAAATAAAAAAGAAAGTAAATTCCCTTTAAATAGTAAATAAAAAATATTGGTGTTGAATATTTGAAAGCTTGAAATATAAAATTGTTCTTGATGATTTAATAGATTATAGATTTTGTAAATAATTGATTTTATCCGGTATAACTGATATAATATTTATAAATTTACTCAAGGATTAGAAATTTATTGATACAAAATTAGTTAAAAGTATATTTAAAAAGAAAAAAAAATTAATAGAGAAAGACTATAAAAAAGATTCCCATCCGTTAAATAATGTCTTAAATACAAGCTTTGGAGTGAATCAATCTCCTACATTTCCATTTTACAATTTTTTTTTTTTTTTTTTTTTTTTTTTTTTTTTTTTTTTTTTAGACTAGGAATAAACTTTATTTAATAATATTTTTTTTTTAAAAAAATACATGAAGTTTAAATATATGAAATTTTTTTTTTATATTAATATTAAAAAACTACGTTATGAGATTCGAGGACGAAATGGCCTCTAACTCTTCCCATTCATCGAAGATAACTCCATGTGGATGAAAATTATCATTCGAATCTGTATCAGAATTTCTTCTTTGCCTTATCGTTACGACGTCGACGCTCTTGACAGCGGTAGGTCTAACACTATACAAATCGATCATGGTGTAGAAATCACCAATCACAATAGGCATAACGTTAGTAAGGAATTCCGCAAGCCCCACAAAATATGAAATCGGGAAAGAAGACTCGTTCGAAGGTGATTGAAAAATATTATTAATATATCGCCTTCTTTCCCCCGAGCCGATCTTTAAGATTTCAAATACTGCATTTCCGCCAAGAAGGAGACACAGCACGTAAAAATTGATATTATCATCAAAATCTTCCTCTTTATCATCAGGAATGTTCAATGATTTCTCATGAACAATAAGAGAAAAATTAATAAAAATTTCATCAACAAAGGGAATGAAATGTTGCCTAAATTCTTCAAATATAGGACATAAAAGTATCCAGTGTGTAAAACTAGGTATGCTGTTACTCTCACCACAACAAGGGCAGTATGTTGGGCAATTTTCTGATACTAGATTACTTTTAACATACGTTTTTACATCAAATTTGAATCCACATTTAATTCGTCCAATCCAAAAAAATCCAAGAGAAAATTGTGAATATTTAAGTGATAGACGTTGAATAAACTTTTTAAAACCAAATTTAAATTTCTTGTATTTTGTAGATCTGATCGCAGGAGTGCTTGAATAATGAATATTTTCCCAGTAAAACTTCCTTATTTCTCCAGGAAGTTTATTATTGTGCTTGTGTACTGCTAAACTCCGTGCTTTTTTCGTCCAAGAATAGTGAGAAAGTGTAGGTATATTTTTGACTAAATGAGAAATAATACAAGAAGAATCTTTCCACTTTTTAAAGCATCGAATCATCGCCTTAGCACAAAAACTAGCTATAGGAGGTATAGAAAGTTCCTTAGACATATTGTAAATTGAAGTATTGGAGGTTTTATTTTTAAACCCGAAACTCCAGTACAAACCTCGATTAAAAGCAGTTTGAGCTTTTTCAGTATTCTTTTTATTTGAACCAAGTAAGGGAGCATAATAAAGAACTGAGCTAAGGACAAAAGAAACTAGTATACGAGTTTTAAAGTAGAAAGGAACATTCCTATTGGTTAAAAAACTAAAGAAAGAGTTAACTGTATAATTAATTTTACTATTCATCTTAGCAATAATAGGTTTTAAATCCAACGATTCATTAAAAGGTATACCAAGATATGTATATTGATTAGTGCTTGGTATATAGTTCATACCAAGTCTAAATGTAGGATTTTCATAATGTCTTGAAGGAATAAAATTCTTTGGTTTAACAACTAGTGTAGCGCATTTATTGATTCCAAAGGTCATTTCATTTTTAATACCCCAATCATGAGCAATATTCAAAAGGTTTTTAAGTGAAGATTTTGTAGGAGCTAATAATACAATATCATCAGCAAATAATCCACCACAACACTTTTTCTTTTCAGTAATCACACCATAACTTTTACATTTATCAAAAATATCATTGATAAATATATTGAATAAAATAGGAGAGAGAGGACACCCTTGGCGAACACCACGGTGTATTGGAAATTCTTTTGAAAGTTTACCATTAAAGTTTGCACGAGCTTTCGAGGTAAGGTATAGATTAGTAATGAATTGAAGGCATTTACCACGAATACCAAGATTATTTAGTTTAGTAAGTATATTGTAAATTGGAACTGAATCATAAGCTTTTTTAAGGTCAAGAAAGGCAAGAAAGGTAAATTTATCCTTAAATTTTCTTCTTTGACAAATTTCACGAATGGATACAAATAAACTAATACATTCTTCTTTATTTCTAAAACCAAACTGTTCTGGTCTAATTATTCCATTAGAAAAAGCATAGTCCGATATTCTTTTAGTGACAATTTTTTATAGAATTTTTAAACCTACATTGATGAGTGAAATACCACGATAATTATTACAATCTGAAAGATCCCCTTTTTTAGGAATAGAAACAATAGAAGCAGAGTTCCATTCATTAGGAAAGTCACCATCCCAAATTTTATTAAAAAGTAATAACAGACACTTTGCACAATCGGAATAAGTAACCTCTTGATTAGAGTCATCCTGAGAAGAATTTCTACTCTCAGAATTAAAAAATGCTTTAAAAAATTCTGTAGGTATACCATCAGGACCAGTCCATTTTACAATAGTTACATGAAAGTTTAAATAATACTATAGAAAAATACATATACAAAATAATGCTAAAGTAAAAAATACAATAGATTCATTACAATGATAATATGTAGAAACTACATGATATTATTAATTATACAACTCCAATGTTACGACATATCCAGTTTAAAACAATATAAAACATCAGGTTCACTTTCTACAGTCTTCCAATATTCCAGTTTTCACTCTTCGTACTAGAAGCCACTTTAGAAAGGATAACCATCGATTATCATCAGAATCACAGAAAGCTGTAATTAGTACACCTGATATAGGTTATTCCTTTTCCATCAACCCTCCATGGACCTGGTAAAACAGTCCATATCATTGGGGAGTTGACGAAGTTGAACTATGTTTAAAAATATTGTCAACTAATTGTCTTTGTTCCCCATCATTAACTTTAATTTTTGAATATGAATAGAAACTATTGATGCCCAATGTTATTACATATCCAATTTGAAACATAATAAAAACACATACATTTTCTTTTGTTAACCAATATTCATAAACTTTACCCTTACATAGAAGAAACTAATTATTATAGGATAACAATAAATTATCACCTATACTATAGAAAATTATAATTTTTACTCAACATACTCTCTATCACTTTTAATTCATTTATTATTAATAATACTTTTATCTTTTTTTTAAAAAAAAAAAAAAAGATACAATATCAATAATTAAAATTAATCATATATACATTACAAATAAAAATATACAAATAAAAATACTACACATATAACTTCTCAAAATATCATATGTTTTTAATTTTTATATTTTTTTTTTTATTTTATTACTTTATTATTTTATTTTTATTTGAACAACAATTGAAATTAATTATTAATTATGTAAAATAAATATTAATTTATTAATTTATTTTACAATATTTTCTTTTATCAAATTTTTATTTCTATTTTAATTTTCTATTATAATAAAATTTATACTTTTAAATATTAACTAAATTTAATTATCTCATTATAAGTTCTTCACTTTCATTAAATAGTGATAAACTTATAATTCTATTGTTTTTCAATATATTGCACTAATATTAATTATTTAATAAAATAATCTTCTTTTTAAATTTCCTTAGCTCTTCTATGATTATATTATTCTTTTTATAACATTTAAGCCTTACCAGCCATCTTAGCATCCATTTCATCAATACTAAGACCCTTACATTCAATAACATAGAATTGAGAGTAAACCCAGGCAAGGAGACAAGCGGCAGCGAAAAGAAGGAAAGTCTTAGTAGACCAGGCCTTCATAAGAGCTGGACCGACGAAAGCAATAATCCAGTTGTTAAGGAAGTTAGAGACGGTACCAACAGCAGAACCCTTGACTCTGACACGGAGTGGGAAAACTTCAGCTTGGTAGACCCATGGGACTGGACCCCAGGTCCAGGCGAAGGAGAAGACGAATAAGAAGACAGAGGCGACAGCAAGGTATTGCCAGACTTTACCATTGTTAGTTTGAGTTGAGCAAGCCCAAGTGGAAACGTGGAAGACCATCATCATAAGAGATCCAACAACTAATAAAGTCTTACGACCTAATCTTTCAATACCCCACATACCTGGGAAGGTAGAAACGAAGTTGACAAAGTTGTTGATAATTGGAAGAACAACAGTAGACATGAACTTAGAGAAACCAATTTCATCGTAAATTTGGGATTGGTAGTACATAATAACGTTAATACCAGTCCATTGTTGGAAAAGTTGCATTAAGAAGGTAATGAAGGTACGACGACGAATAACTGGTGAGAAAAGTTCACCGAAGGATGAGGATCCAGCAGCACGAGTAGCAGCAACATCTTCTTGAATAGCCTTAAGTTCACTTTGGACAAGTTCGTCAGAGGTAGAGGTAGCGTTAAGCTTGGCTAAAACTTCAACAGCTTCTTCATCACGGTCCTTAGAACATAACCAACGTGGTGACTTTGGAAGGAAACTCATAAGAATGGCAAGACCAAGACCTGGAACAACTTGGAATAAAAGAGCAAATCTCCATTCGAAGTTGGCAACTTCAGCCCAGATATCAGATCTAGTTACACCTAAACCAGCTGGACTAGAGTTAGTGTAGTACCAGACAATGGAGTTAATGATGGCAGCAACAATAATACCGAAAGTAGTCATAAGTTGGTAGCAGGATGAAAGAGTACCTCTAATCTTGGCTGGAGCAACTTCAGAAATGTAAGTTGGGCAAAGGACACCATTACAACCAATGGAAAGACCAGTAATAAGACGACCAATGGCAATCATAACCCATGAACGAGCAGAAAGACCTTGAATGATAGCACCACAAGTGAAGATACAGGCACCAATCATAATGGTTCTTTGACGACCGTACTTTTCACCAAGGTAAGTAGCCATAAGAGCACCACAGAGGGCACCAAGGACGAAACTGGAGGTAATAATACCTTCAAGAGTAGCCTTGTTACCAGCTTCTTCTAACTTACGGTACATCATCTTAGCCTTATCAGTAGTTTCCTTACCATTTTCATCAAGAGCATTACCATTCCAGCTGTGGAACTTGAAGAAGATACGGAAAGCGTCCATAACAAGGACGACGTTCATGACACCGACTTCGTAACCGAAAAGAAGACCACCAAATGAGGCAGTAAGTGCGACTAAAAATTGAAACTTATTCATATTTTTTAAAAACTTAACTTAAATTATTATATTATTATTTATTTAATAATACTTTGGTTTTTTATTTCTCAAGGAAAATTTTTGTCTTTTATATGAATCACTCGCGAGTATCTACTGACTAATTCAAACAATATAAACAATATTTATTCTTTTAATATATTCTTTTTAATGTTGTTACATTTCCTCTGTATATTATGAATATTAATATTATATTGACATTGAAATTGTAATCAATTTTTAATTGAATTAGGTTAATACAAAAAAAAAATTTATATTAAAAAAAAATTTAAATTAAATAATGGTAGTACCAATACTTTATTTTATAATATTAATTATATTTTAATTTTTATTAGTAATTAAAATTTATAATATTATAGAAAGTATAATTGTGATTAAATATTTATATAGTAAATAAAGTTATTAAATATTTTATTTAATTAAAAATTTACATCAAACATATTTTTTTAATGAGTTTTTGGAATTATATTTTAAAAAAACATTTTATTCTCATATTTAAATAAATAAATAATATGAATGTGGTTCATTTCGCCAATTTTTATAATACAAATTTTCAATACGCCATTTATTTTTAATGGCTTGTAAAATTTTTTGTTAACGCCATAAAAATTTTAATAAAATTATATGAAAAAAAATAAATGTATAAATAAATAAACAAGCAAATAAATAAATAAATAAAGAATGTAATAAGTATATAAAATAAAAATAAATAGTAGAATATAAATATAAGTACAGATTGAATAAATAAAATAAAATAAAATAAAATAAAATAAATAGTAGAAATATGAATATAAAGTACAGATTTAATAAAATAAAATAAAATAAAATAAAATAAATAGTAGAAATATGAATATAAAGTACAGATTTAATAAAATAAAATAAAATAAAATAAAATAAATAGTAGAAATATGAATATAAAGTACAGATTTAATAAAATAAAATAAAATAAAATAAAATAAATAGAAGAAATATGAATATAAAGTACAGATTTAATAAAATAAAATAAAATAAAATAAAATAAATAGTAGAAATATGAATATAAAGTACAGATTTAATAAAATAAAATAAAATAAAATAAAATAAATAATAGAAATATGAATATAAAGTACAGATTTAATAAAATAAAATAAAATAAAATAAAATAAATAGTAGAAATATGAATATAAATTACAGATTGAATAAAATAAAATAAAATAAAATAAATAGTAGAAATATGAATATAAAGGACAGATTTAATAAAATAAAATAAAATAAAATAAAATAAAATAAAATAAAATAAATAGTAGAAATATGAATATAAAGTACAGATTTAATAAAATAAAATAAAATAAAATAAAATAAATAGTAGAATATTAAATATAAAGTACAGATTTAATAAAATAAAATAAAATAAATATCTAATAATTTTTTATTAAAGAATATTACAGATCAATGTTTTAGAAATGAAAATTTTTTACATTTTTATTGTATTCAATTGATGATGATGTAATTTAATATATAAAACAATATTATTGTTTGTTAATAATCTCATTAAATATAAATGATTTTTTTTGCTTTCTAACATATATAATTAAATAAAACATTTTATTTTTAAAAATAAATTGTCTTTAATATTCTTTAATAAAAAATAATGATAAATATTTATTTTATTTTATATATTAGTACTTTTATATTATTACATTCAATATTTATTTTATTTTATTTTATATACTTGTACTTTTATATTATTATATTCAATATTTATTTAATTTTATTTTATTTTATTTTATTTTATTTTATTCAATCTGTACTTTATATTTAATATTCTACTATTTATTTTATTTTATTCAATCTGTACTTTATATTTATATTTCTACTATTTATTTTATTTTATTTTATTCAATCTGTACTTTATATTTATATTTCTACTATTTATTTTATTTTATTTTATTTTATTCAATCTGTACTTTATATTCTTATTTCTACTATTTATTTTATTTTATTTTATTTTATTAAATCTGTACTTTATATTCATATTTCTACTATTTATTTTATTTTATTTTATTTTATTTTATTTTATTAAATCTGTACTTTATATTCATATTTCTACTATTTATTTTATTTTATTTTATTTTATTTTATTAAATCTGTACTTTATATTCATATTTCTACTATTTATTTTTATTTTATTTTATTTTATTTTATTTTATTTTTTATTTTATTTTATTTTATTTTTATTTTATTCAATCTGTATTCCACTATTTATTTTATTTTATTTTATTTTATTTTATTTTATTTTATTTTATTTTATTTTATTTTATTTTTATTTTATTCAATCTGTATTCCACTATTTATTTTATTTTATTTTATTTTATTTTATTTTATTTTATTTTATTTTATTTTATTTTATTTTATTTTATTTTATTTTATTTTATTTTATTTTATTTTATTTTATTTTATTTTATTAAATCTGTACTTTATATTCATATTTCTACTATTTATTTTATTTTATTTTATTTTATTTTATTTTATTTTATTTTATTAAATCTGTACTTTATATTCATATTTCTACTATTTATTTTATTTTATTTTATTTTATTAAATCTGTACTTTATATTCATATTTCTACTATTTATTTTATTTTATTTTATTAAATCTGTACTTTATATTCATATTTCTACTATTTATTTTATTTTATTTTATTTTATTTTATTAAATCTGTACTTTATATTCATATTTCTACTATTTATTTTATTTTATTTTATTTTATTTTATTTTATTTTATTAAATCTGTACTTTATATTCATATTTCTACTATTTATTTTATTTTATTTTATTTTATTTTATTTTATTTTATTTTATTAAATCTGTACTTTATATTCATATTTCTACTATTTATTTTATTTTATTTTATTAAATCTGTACTTTATATTCATATTTCTACTATTTATTTTATTTTATTTTATTTTATTTTATTAAATCTGTACTTTATATTCATATTTCTACTATTTATTTTATTTTATTTTATTTTATTTTATTTTATTTTATTAAATCTGTACTTTATATTCATATTTCTACTATTTATTTTATTTTATTAAATCTGTACTTTATATTCATATTTCTACTATTTATTTTATTTTATTTTATTAAATCTGTACTTTATATTCATATTTCTACTATTTATTTTATTTTATTTTATTTTATTTTATTTTATTTTATTAAATCTGTACTTTATATTCATATTTCTACTATTTATTTTATTTTATTTTATTAAATCTGTACTTTATATTCATATTTCTACTATTTATTTTATTTTATTTTATTAAATCTGTACTTTATATTCATATTTCTACTATTTATTTTATTTTATTTTATTTTATTTTATTAAATCTGTACTTTATATTCATATTTCTACTATTTATTTTATTTTATTTTATTAAATCTGTACTTTATATTCATATTTCTACTATT
The DNA here is from genome assembly GCA_016946835.1 of Neocallimastix lanati (nom. inval.). Classification (NCBI taxonomy): domain Eukaryota; kingdom Fungi; phylum Neocallimastigomycota; class Neocallimastigomycetes; order Neocallimastigales; family Neocallimastigaceae; genus Neocallimastix; species Neocallimastix lanati (nom. inval.). The sequence continues at coordinate 54,806 of JACVTC010000141.1, forward strand.
TATTTTATTTTATTTTATTTTATTTTATTTTATTTTATTTTATTAAATCTGTACTTTATATTCATATTTCTACTATTTATTTTATTTTATTTTATTAAATCTGTACTTTATATTCATATTTCTACTATTTATTTTATTTTATTTTATTAAATTTGTACTTTATATTCATATTTCTACTATTTATTTTATTTTATTTTATTTTATTTTATTTTATTAAATCTGTACTTTATATTCATATTTCTACTATTTATTTTATTTTATTTTATTTTATTTTATTTTATTTTATTTTATTAAATCTGTACTTTATATTCATATTTCTACTATTTATTTTATTTTATTTTATTTTATTAAATCTGTACTTTATATTCATATTTCTACTATTTATTTTATTTTATTTTATTTTATTAAATCTGTACTTTATATTCATATTTCTACTATTTATTTTATTTTATTTTATTTTATTAAATCTGTACTTTATATTCATATTTCTACTATTTATTTTATTTTATTTTATTTTATTAAATCTGTACTTTATATTCATATTTCTACTATTTATTTTATTTTATTTTATTTTATTCAATCTGTACTTATATTTATATTCCTATTTATTTTATTTTATTTTATTCAATCTGTACTTATATTTATATTCTACTTTTATTTTATTTTATTTTATTTTGTATACTTGTACTTACTATTGCATTCTTTATTTATTTATTTTTTTTTACAAATAATTGAAAAACTAATTTTTCAAAATTAGTATATAGAATAATATTGGATAATTAATATAATAATTTTAATTATATAATTAAAAAATATTTATAAAAATATAGAAATGGAAAAAAATCTTATTATTGATATAAGTGAGTCTAACAAAGGAAAAAAATAAATTATTATTAATAAAAAATATAAATTTAATTTTTCATATATAAGAAAAGATAATTCCAAAGTTTATGTACCGAAATAAATGTAAATCTTTTATTATTTTAAATGATAAGAAAGAAATCTTAAAATATGATAGTTCACATAATCATACTGAAAAAGAATACGATGTATCTCTATCTATAATGAAACATAAAATTAAAGATGGAATTGAAAAAAAGTTCAATTCCTTATGGTATAAAAATAAAACCCTTATATAATAAAATTTCTAAGGAAATGAGATTTATATGTTCAGTATATAATTCAATTAAATCTCAAATATCAAGAAATTTAAATAAAAACTTCCATCCAATGTAACAACATTTACTGAAATTCCTAATGAATCTAAATATTATAAAACAAAGTGAGGTGAAAATTTTATGATATTCAAAAAATATTAATTTAATAATTTTTCAATCTCCTTTTCAAGTAAAATTATTTAGGGAATATAATGATGATATATTTGTTGATGATACATTTTTTATTGCCCCTAAATTTAGTTATCAAATATTTATTACAAGAACTTATGCTAAAGAATTAGATAGTTTTTACACTACTTCTTTTGCAATATTAAAAAATAAAGAACAAGAAACATATAAAATGTTATTTGAAAAATTTAAAAAAAATGCTAATACATGTAACAATAATATTAGAATTGCAGAATCAATAGTTATTTAAATAATTTATTTCTAACAATACCATCTTATTATAAATTAATAGATAAATTAAATGAACTTGAACATTTACCATATTATGATTATCAAAGAAAAACAAGAGGAATTTAGAAAATAAAAAAAAGAGCAATAAATAAAGCTAATGAAATCAGTGTCTCAATTGAACGCTACAAAAATATTGAAACCAAGTTAATTGATACTAAATGTGATAGAAATAATACTATTAATTTGTGGTTTGATTGTTTAACTGATTTAAATAATATAATATAAATATTATTTTATAATAAATAATTAATAAATGAGGAATAACCAAAACGTTATAATCAGAATTCTGTCATTCAAAAATTGAATATATAAAGCTTATTAAATTTATACAGTTTAAATAAATATTCAAATACGTCTCTATAATTAATAATTTTATCATTATAATTATTATTTTTTTGATAACATTTAAATAAAAGAATTATTATTAATAATATTTATATTTTTAATAACATTTATATTTTTATATAATTTTTTTATTAATAGCATTTAAATAAAAGAATTAAAATCATAAAATCTAACCATTATATGATTTATTTAATTATTCACTTAATAATTAATTTAAAATTTGAAATAACAAAATAATACAATAAAATAATATTATGTAGCATAAAATATCTACAGCCACAAATTTATTTATATCACGTGAAAATTGGCGTAATGCAACTTCCCCAAATAATATATATATTAAATTTCTAAATATTAATTTTTTAAATAACTGAAATACTACTAGTTCTGAAAAATTAATACAATAAATTTTATATAAAAAATATAAAGGGACCATAATAAACATAAATATTTTAATATTTTATAATAATATATTTTATTAATTTACTAATTTTTAAAATTTCTTGCATTATCAAAAATAAATATATTCAATTTGAGTTTAATATAATAAAGTTGATGATTAATTAAAAAAAGTCCCTATTTTTTTTAATACAAATTTATAAATTACAATAAAATAAATAAAATATAATTGAATAAATTTGAATTTTGTACAATATATATTTTATATATATTAATATATATATTTTAATAACAATTTTAATAAAAAATAGTAATTTTTTAAAAGTATTAATTAAATAGAATATTTCATTATTTCATTTATATTAAATTAATAAAATTTAAGTTAATATTTTATGAAAAACAATTAAATATTATTATATAATATAAAATATTTAATAACTTTATTTACTATATAAATATTTAATCACAATTATACTTTCTATAATATTATAAATTTTAATTACTAATAAAAATTAAAATATAATTAATATTATAAAATAAAGTATTGGTACTACCATTATTTAATTTAAATTTTTTTTTAATATAAATTTTTTTTTTGTATTAACCTAATTCAATTAAAAATTGATTACAATTTCAATGTCAATATAATATTAATATTCATAATATACAGAGGAAATGTAACAACATTAAAAAGAATATATTAAAAGAATAAATATTGTTTATATTGTTTGAATTAGTCAGTAGATACTCGCGAGTGATTCATATAAAAGACAAAAATTTTCCTTGAGAAATAAAAAACCAAAGTATTATTAAATAAATAATAATATAATAATTTAAGTTAAGTTTTTAAAAAATATGAATAAGTTTCAATTTTTAGTCGCACTTACTGCCTCATTTGGTGGTCTTCTTTTCGGTTACGAAGTCGGTGTCATGAACGTCGTCCTTGTTATGGACGCTTTCCGTATCTTCTTCAAGTTCCACAGCTGGAATGGTAATGCTCTTGATGAAAATGGTAAGGAAACTACTGATAAGGCTAAGATGATGTACCGTAAGTTAGAAGAAGCTGGTAACAAGGCTACTCTTGAAGGTATTATTACCTCCAGTTTCGTCCTTGGTGCCCTCTGTGGTGCTCTTATGGCTACTTACCTTGGTGAAAAGTACGGTCGTCAAAGAACCATTATGATTGGTGCCTGTATCTTCACTTGTGGTGCTATCATTCAAGGTCTTTCTGCTCGTTCATGGGTTATGATTGCCATTGGTCGTCTTATTACTGGTCTTTCCATTGGTTGTAATGGTGTCCTTTGCCCAACTTACATTTCTGAAGTTGCTCCAGCCAAGATTAGAGGTACTCTTTCATCCTGCTACCAACTTATGACTACTTTCGGTATTATTGTTGCTGCCATCATTAACTCCATTGTCTGGTACTACACTAACTCTAGTCCAGCTGGTTTAGGTGTAACTAGATCTGATATCTGGGCTGAAGTTGCCAACTTCGAATGGAGATTTGCTCTTTTATTCCAAGTTGTTCCAGGTCTTGGTCTTGCCATTCTTATGAGTTTCCTTCCAAAGTCACCACGTTGGTTATGTTCTAAGGACCGTGATGAAGAAGCTGTTGAAGTTTTAGCCAAGCTTAACGCTACCTCTACCTCTGACGAACTTGTCCAAAGTGAACTTAAGGCTATTCAAGAAGATGTTGCTGCTACTCGTGCTGCTGGATCCTCATCCTTCGGTGAACTTTTCTCACCAGTTATTCGTCGTCGTACCTTCATTACCTTCTTAATGCAACTTTTCCAACAATGGACTGGTATTAACGTTATTATGTACTACCAATCCCAAATTTACGATGAAATTGGTTTCTCTAAGTTCATGTCTACTGTTGTTCTTCCAATTATCAACAACTTTGTCAACTTCGTTTCTACCTTCCCAGGTATGTGGGGTATTGAAAGATTAGGTCGTAAGACTTTATTAGTTGTTGGATCTCTTATGATGATGGTCTTCCACGTTTCCACTTGGGCTTGCTCAACTCAAACTAACAATGGTAAAGTCTGGCAATACCTTGCTGTCGCCTCTGTCTTCTTATTCGTCTTCTCCTTCGCCTGGACCTGGGGTCCAGTCCCATGGGTCTACCAAGCTGAAGTTTTCCCACTCCGTGTCAGAGTCAAGGGTTCTGCTGTTGGTACCGTCTCTAACTTCCTTAACAACTGGATTATTGCTTTCGTCGGTCCAGCTCTTATGAAGGCCTGGTCTACTAAGACTTTCCTTCTTTTCGCTGCCGCTTGTCTCCTTGCCTGGGTTTACTCTCAATTCTATGTTATTGAATGTAAGGGTCTTAGTATTGATGAAATGGATGCTAAGATGGCTGGTAAGGCTTAAATGTTATAAAAAGAATAATATAATCATAGAAGAGCTAAGGAAATTTAAAAAGAAGATTATTTTATTAAATAATTAATATTAGTGCAATATATTGAAAAACAATAGAATTATAAGTTTATCACTATTTAATGAAAGTGAAGAACTTATAATGAGATAATTAAATTTAGTTAATATTTAAAAGTATAAATTTTATTATAATAGAAAATTAAAATAGAAATAAAAATTTGATAAAAGAAAATATTGTAAAATAAATTAATAAATTAATATTTATTTTACATAATTAATAATTAATTTCAATTGTTGTTCAAATAAAAATAAAATAATAAAGTAATAAAATAAAAAAAAAAATATAAAAATTAAAAACATATGATATTTTGAGAAGTTATATGTGTAGTATTTTTATTTGTATATTTTTATTTGTAATGTATATATGATTAATTTTAATTATTGATATTGTATCTTTTTTTTTTTTTTTAAAAAAAAGATAAAAGTATTATTAATAATAAATGAATTAAAAGTGATAGAGAGTATGTTGAGTAAAAATTATAATTTTCTATAGTATAGGTGATAATTTATTGTTATCCTATAATAATTAGTTTCTTCTATGTAAGGGTAAAGTTTATGAATATTGGTTAACAAAAGAAAATGTATGTGTTTTTATTATGTTTCAAATTGGATATGTACTCCAAAAGAATTTCTTATAGAGATTTTCTATTGGTAATAAATGTTGTTGTGGAGATCTTTTTGCAGATTCTTTTTTTCTTTTTATTACATGTATTTTATCATATATTTAATGTCATCTATTTCTACGAAGGACGAATCTTGCCCTAGTAGTTCAATAAATGATGAATCCGGGGAGAGTTTAGTGGACACCACACTATCTATTTTAAAGATGTTACTTCTAGGTTTTATTTCTTTTTTATTTGTTAGGAAGGGAAAAATTCCCGCATAGTACAACTTGCCGAAATACATAGTATTTTCGAGCTTTTTTATTTTTTTATTTTTTAATTTTTTATTTTTAATTTCTAATGTACTTTTCACCTACATGTATTTTTTAAAATAAAATTTAATAAAGTTTTGGAAGTGTATTCTCTTTCCTGTCTAAAAAAAAAAAAAAAAAAAAATCATATATTTAATTATTATAATAGTGATCCTACCTTCTATCTTTCAACTCAAGAGTTACCTAAAACGAATTGCTATACTTACCTAGGTATACCATTTTCAAATGATTTAGAATTGAAACCGATCATACAGCGAATGAATAATAAAGTTAGAAATGCACTTTATTCCATAAAAGGATTTCTTAAGAACCCTCATATTCCTATCCCTTATAAAAGAATGTTATTTTCAGCTATAGTAATTGGACAAGTTTCATATTATGCACCTCTACTTGGATCTAACAAAGATAGAACGAGAAGTACACAGACATTAGTTAATTCAGGATTATACTGGATTGAAGGATTTTCTAAAGGGAATAGCTTTACTTCCCTTTATTGTGTTTCTAAAGAACTTAACATTCCTCCTCTTTCGGCAAAATGTGTGATTGCTTAGGTAAGGTGTTTTAAAAAATGGAAAAACTCGAAATGTATTATCTCTGATTTACTTAGAGATATATCTCGTTGTAGACGTCATGCATGGGATAAAGAAAGTAAAATTTTAGATGACAAATTAAGTTAATTTCCATCAAAAAAAGCTATTTTAAACTTTTACTGGGATAGAGATATGGCAGGAAAATCAATCAAAGCTAAGGCTTATAAAAATAATAAGTTTGAGGAAACTAGAGAGTATCTTAAGCTAAATTATAAATATCCTGAATTTAGCATTGGCTTCCGATGGGTACTTCGTGCCAGATATGGATATAAATTTGATGCTCGTGTTGCCAAAGCCACAAAAATGATTGAAGAAAACTGTCCTGAAAGGTGTTCTTGTTGTTATAGAATAAATAGTAATCCTCGATTGGAACATTGGTTTTCTAAATGCTATCTTTTCCGTGAATTTCGAATGAAATATTTTAAGGATTTTGAAATTCTTTATGAAATATTTTATATTATTTCTAAATATTTTCCAATATCTAATAGTAATGTAGACACTGTTATCACAGATATGAATAATATAGAACAAAGTTCTGATTCTGATAGTAGTAACGAAGTGTATAATACTAATAATATTAACAATAGAAATAATATTGTTAATAATAGTAGAAATAGTGATAGTGAAAATAGAAATACTAATATTAGTGATAGTGAAAATTGTAATATTGTTACTTCTTATTTAGTGAATAGTTCAATTGGTGAAAATTGTGGTAATTAAAGTAATTTTCTGAATAATGAGTGTGTAAATATATATGTGACGTGGTACCGATTGTATAACTTTCTTCTTGGTGGAAGGGATGCAGATATAATAGATTTAAATTACAAAAAGGAATGGAATATTTTGTTTAAGAACCAAATTATTTCTGGTGATTATTCAAAAACGCCGTTCTTGGTGAGATCTGCGGCTCTCTTAACAGAAATTATGCCTCGGGCTAGTACTCGGCAAGGGTTACTATTCCGAAAGTATAAGCGCAAACTAACCAGGAGTGTCAACTCTGAAAATGCAGTAAGACAGGCTAGTAGGGCCAATGCCTCTGAAGGAGAAGACCATAATTTCTTTCAGATAGTCAATTCAAACCCTAATCCATAAGGAGGTGAGGTTCGTTGCCTATGAACTTTTTTCTGAATTTATTTATACACTTATTTTTTGATTATTACTTTTTATTTCACGTTACTATTTCTTTTATTATTATATTCAATTGGACAAATAATTTTTTTATTTATTTTATTAATTCTGTGTTTTTTTTTATTTTTTATTAAATTTAAAAGTATTCATGTATTTTATATAAGAATAAATAAATAAAGATTAAAGTTCGCAATAATTGCGGCTATAAAAAAAAAATATATATATATATATATATATATATATGCACTGGATAATTGTGATAAGTATGGTGTATATTTAGATTCTCAATATTGTTATGGTGGACTTTTTGCGGATGATATTGTTTTAGTTGCTCCATCTAAACAAGCTCTTAAGAAAATTTTGAATAAAGTTCATGAATGGGCTATTGAAAATGAAATGACTTTTGGAATTAATAAATGTGCTACTCTTGTTATAAAACCGATTAACTTTGTTAAACCGATAAACTATGAAGATCCATCTTTCTTTATTGGTAGTAACAAATTACCTAAAACTGACAACTATACCTATCTTGGTATTCCTTTTGATGAATCTTTATCACTGAAACCTATACAATCCAAATTAAACAGTAATTTAAATGTCAAGTTAAATTCATACTTTCGATTTCTTAATAATAAAACAATTCTTCTCCATTGAAGAAATATGTTTTAATTTCGTTTATTCTAAGTCTTGTTATATATTATGCTCCTCTCTTTGGTTCAAATAAGAGCAGATGCTCTAAAGCTCAAAAACTTATTAACAGAGGACTTTATTGGAGTTATGGATTTAATTCTCGCAATTCTTATGTTAGTCTCTATGATATTACTCGTGAATTGAGAATTCTTCCTCTTTCAGCTATCTGTGCTATATCTCAATTAAGTTGCTTTAGAAAATGGAAAAACTCATCATATATTATTAATCATCTAACTAATAATATTCCTACTATGTCACATTACTCATGGACTAAAGAATCAAGGACTTTGAATAAGAAATTCAATAATATTTTGTCAGTTAAAAGAATTACTAAATTTAATGATAATATTTTGTCAATAAAAAGAATTACTAAATTCAATGATAATATTTTTTCAGTAAAAAGAATTACTAAATTCAATGATAACTTCTTCAGGATAAAAGTATACACTCCAAATTTCAACAACCAAAAATTTAAAGAAATATCTGAAAATGCACTATCAGGAATTAAAATTTCATATCGTAGATGTTCCAAATGGAATCATAAGGTTTCTTTTCGGCATTTAAAACAAAATTTAATATCTAATAACACATCCAATGATATTAACACAGTAAGCCTCAGTTCAACGAATTTAGTAAATGTTAATAATGGAAATCATGAACTCATTGCTCCCAATATTCCTAATCTTAATTCTCAAAATCCATTTTCACATTCTAACATAGGAAAGTTTTCTTTATGTCTTAGTTGGAATACCAACGGATGGAATTTTATGAAAAGAGATAGTATTGAATACTTCAATACGATTTTCAAATCATTATTTCTATGATTTCAGAAAACAGTTAATGATATTAATGATGTTAGAAATACATGTAAAATAACATGTAAAATAATACAAATATTTCCAGAAAAGATTGGATCCAAATACCCCAGGTTGTAGAGGCTTATATATTGAGTATCACGTCTCATGTCAAGCAGTACTTGAAGATAATTCCATACTTATCTAGTTTCTTTAACATGGAGTCCATGGAATCACATTAAGTGTTTTGTAGGTAATGTCTATATTCTCACTAAGAAGCACTCATTACAAGTTCGATATACATTCTCTGAAGTTTTCACATTGCTTCTAATCACACTGATCATCCATCTATTCTTCTTTAACACAAGCACTGCTGATTTACAAGATAAATTAACGGACAGTAACCTTGGTAATTGATTTATTCTTCTGATTAATGGTTCATCTATTTCATAGATTAGAGGTAGATATTCATCAGATATTGATCATACTTAAGTTAACTCTTGTATGCTGGATAAAATATCATATGCTTATTTCGTTGACTATCCTTCTATATCTTATCATAAACCTCTCGTAGTTTATTGCAAGAAAACTACTACAGATGAATCATTTTTGTTACCAAAAAAATTTGAAGGTAGGATAGGCATAAATGTCTTGAACTTAAAAAAGAAATTTGTGATAATTATAAATTTGAGATTTTTAGTGAAGAATTAAGAAATGAAAAACTTTCAGCAGATAGTGTAGTTGAAAAATTCATCAACATTAGTAATTCCATTGCTAAGGATATATCGATTACATTTCCAACAGAAATCGGAAAAGTGATGTTTAGAATGATCCGCAAAATTTATTGTCTTCAAAAGGTAAAACATATAAAATATAAGCAAATTATAAGTTATAAATCTACAAGTGATTCCACTGAATTTGCTAAAATTTTTGAATCGTATAATAGACTGTATGAATCAATTCATAAAAAATGTAAGAAATTTAGGAAAAAAGAATATTTATATATTAGGTTAAAATTGAATGTTCGTTAGCTCTTAAAAACTATAGTAAGAGAGCATGAAAATGAGTAAAAAAGAATACGAAATAAATAATCAAACTTTCACGGTCTCTCATCTTATTAAAACATTAACAATGGACTTGTTTCTTCTACAGATGAAAAATTAAAATTTGGCGTTCTTATTATAAATTTCTAGGGTCGGATTCTTCCAGTCATAGTCTTTCTAATCAATACATTGGAACATAGCAAAAATGAAGACATAGTATGGACTTTTGACATGGGTGCTTTCTAGCATATCACCTTTAACAAATATATATTAACAAATTACAAGAAAGAAAAAGTAACTCTTAGATGTGCAAATAATAAAACCTGCGAATTTGAAGGAAGTGGATCATATGAAAGAAATCTGAATGGACATGAATTCAAACTTAAAAAAGTCTCATATTCAAGAAAAATAAATAAAAATTTAATAAGTGGGATCAAATTAATAGAAGAAGGACTAATCTATAGAATTGCGTCAAGGAAGGATAATGTATGCCTAACTTCCAAGTATAACAATAATCAACAAAAGGATACTAATTAAACTGAAGATACAGCAAATAATACTAACTTAAGTAATAATCAACATAATAATATTAATAAAATTAAAGATATTAAATTCAATTCAAATTATGAAAACAATAGTTCTTTTATTCAAAATAACGGTGATAACGTTACCACCAACTCCAACATGGAAGACATTACGTCCATCGACAAATCATATATCAATAACGAAAGTCAGGACTTCGAACTAATTTCAAATTATTCAACAGAAGACATAATTGATAAAGCCAATACTAATGAGAAATTGAAAATACTTTCGACGAATTTAAATTTAATAATACTACTTAACCTTCCGAATTTTGAAGCAATAAATGATGATAATATAGAAACATCCAGCAGTGATTTAACTTAACCACCGACATCAATTATGGCAATATTTCCGACATGTGTAAGAGTTATATTAATTTTAATTAATTATTATAATTAATAAACATATCTTAACCTGACCAATATAATACAAATTTAAAAAACTCCGCATCTGCATTTACATATTCTAATTTAATATTATTATTAACTGTTTCTTCTTGAATGAATTTATTTTTTATATTAATATTTTTCCAGCAACCTTTTGAGTTAGTAATCTTGAGTAATTGCAATATTTGCTTTATTGTCTACCATAATTTTGATTTTTATTTCTTTATTGAGCATTTCTTTGAATAAATTTTTAAACTATTGTCCTTGTTCGACACATTCGGTCAAACTAACAAATTACGCTTCTGTAATAGATAAGGTTACATTCTTTAGATGCTGTGATTTCCAAGAGACTGGACTAACACCTAACAAGAATATAAAACCACTGATAGATCTTCTTGTCTTTTCGTCATTAGCAAAATCGGAATTTGAATATCTAAAAAATCTAATATTTTTTATTATAATTAATTGACTTGTTTATTGTTCCTTCTAAATATAGTAGTATAAACACTGCAATATATAGCAGGGCACAAAGTAATAATTTTTATTCATTAACATTAATGAGATTTGAATTTTCTATTTAATAATTAGCAATTTTTTTGCAAACAGTTTAAATTAATTTTGTTTTATTCATATTATATTATTTAATAATTATATTAATATAATTAAATTGATTAATTTTATATCCTTCTGTCTTCCTGTATATATTGATTCCAACTATTTTGTTTGTATTTGATTCTTTAAAAATTATATATTTTTTTTTTAATTTACTAATAGTATAATTAATTTCGTTATTTGTTTTCCTGTTATTAAAATATCATCAACATAAAGAGTTAGTATACAAATTAATTTATTATTTTTATTATATTTTCCAAGTAAACATTTATCAATTTTATATTTTTTAAAACTCCTACTTATTAGGAAGTTTACTATTTCTTTGAACCACATTTCTCCTGTTTGTTTAAGGCCATATAAAGCTTTATATGATCAATATTTATTTTTCTTGGAATCTATGTTCCCAGTAGGAAAATCTAAATAAATTTCTTTATCTAAGTCGGTATTCAAATAGGCAGCTCTAAAATCAAGCTGTTTAATATTCCAACTGTTAGGAGAGACTGTTGCAGTTGTTAATCTAAGACTATCAACTTGTATTGTTGGCGAATATATATCAATGAAACCTTGTCCTGAATATATTGAAAACCACACTTCTAATACAGCCTTTTTTCTTGTTATTGTAAATAACCATTTTGTATCAATAATGTGAGCATTTTATGGAACTTTATCAACGACTTATATAACATTGCTTTCATACATGTTGGAAAGTTCTTACTTTATTACTATTTTCCAACCTTTGTTATCATTCCAATTTATGGCTTGATTATATGTGTTTGGAGCATTCATTTTTATATTTAAATTTTGTGTTTTTTTATATAATAAACGTCTCTTATGGTAATAATAGAATTGATAGAAATATTTAAAATTTTATATCCAAGGAAAATACCAGGCTTAGTACTATTATCAAATTTATTATTTTTAGGATTATTATAGAAAAATGCTTTACAAATGTAAATCTTTAAACGGACAATATCAATGGGTTTATTAAAAAACGATTCGTTAGGAATTTTGTTATTAATACAACAGTGAGGATTAAGATTAAATAAATACGTAGCTTATAGAATAGCAGAATCCTAGCAATTTAAAGGAGTTTTGCAGAATTTAATAGAGTTTTTACACAATAACTTAGAGTTTGATTTAAATTTTTATCACAGCCTTTTTGTTGCGGATCACCAGAGGAAGAATGGATAAAACTAATTACATTATTTTCAAGTAAATTAATTAAATTTGTGTTAATATATTCTGGAAGGTCGTTTTACACCTGCATAAATAGATTTGGTCTAACTTGCTTATACTCTCAATAATGATTAATTGGGTGCATTATCAGATTTAATCTGATTTCAATTCCTACGATTAATATTAATTCTTTTTCAATAAAATTTTCAAGGTCATTTGTAACAAAATACTTTTTTAATGGATTATATTACTTATAAAAATTGTTTCTGGATAATTCGAAATTCTTTATTTCAAAGACAGATTTTGTTTGGTTACCGTAGTATTTATTATTTGTAATATTTTTTTGTAATATATATTAGAATCTTCAAAGGAAAAGAAATCATTGTAATCAATAATGTTGTTTTGATTAATGAAGGAGTTAGTTTCATTGTCTTTCGAATCAGTTGGAGTTGATGAACTAGAACTCTCTTCAATTGATTTTTTAATATTTTTTCTTTTACTCATATTAATAAGCATTAATTAAAAAATGAGAGAAAGTAAAAAATTATTATAAATTAAAACAAAATTAAAATATATAGATGTTGAATATCATTTCAATAGAGATATTATATTAAAGAAAAAAAATAAATATAAGAATTTATAGGCATGGAAAACATCCTAATCGACATATTAACAAAATATTCAAATGGTACAAAAGTACTAAAATTTACAAATAATATTTTTATATAAAAATATCAGGCTTGATAACATTATGGATTATGCTTTTAACAGTTTATAGCTTACTACATTAATTGTTAATATTACTATCAATAATACTAATGAAATCCCATTTAATAAAACCAAAGCTTCCAAGACTTTCATTATAATGAGAATAAAATCCCAACTCTGAAGGAGGCAAAAGTTAAAATAGTTATATTTACGGGTAATTCTAACCTAGAAAGTTGGGTGAAGTAGGTGTTGCATTTGATAATCCCCAGAATATGTGAATGTGCTGAATATGGTAATGGTGGTAGTTCTAGCAATGGCGATATATGTTATTCATTAATCATGAATGATATTTATGGGATTCAGGTTAATTATAATTTAGAAAAGGATGATAAATGGACTATAGTATATAATATGCTATTGAGTAGAGAGTCCCTTCTATAATTATATGTAAATTAAGAAAGGATTTTACAAAAACTGAAGATTCATTTGCCATTCAAATTTTAGATTGTGGTATTGATGAAAATACTAACCAAAATAAAAAAAAAAAAAAAAATAAGATTTATAATAATTCATTTACTGATAAATTTCATGATACAAATTACAAAGAAGTGCTTACAATAGATTTTATGAATATAACCAGAATGGATGATCCAGGGCAATGATATAATCTTTGGAATGTATTTAATGTTAGTATTTGTATTATTAATTATTTTTTTTTTATTTTGTATTTAATTTATTTTAATATAAGATAAATTTTAATATATTTAATATTAAAAAGAAAAAAGTTATATTAAATTTACCGCAATTTTTTTTTTTTTTATTTATTTTTTAAAAAAAAAAAAAATAAAATAAAATGACCGTTTTTGTATTTTTTATTATTTTATAGTAAATAATTAAATATTAATATATAATATTATTTCTTTTAAAATAATTCTTTTTTAATTTAATTAATATTATTGTCAATAAAAGGCTATTTTTAAATAATATTATAATAGATTCATTAATAAATATTTTATATTTCTTCGGATTACAGTTTATTTAAAAGAAAATGAAAATAAGAAACAAAAAGAAATAAATATTTAGAAAAAAAATTATTATTTATCTCACTTAATATATAACATGTTTATATATATATATACAAAAAAAAAAAAAAAAAAAAAAAAAACTTCAAATGACTCAAATATAGATATTCTAAATAAGCTTTAAAAAAAATTTAGAAAAAAAAAAAAAAAAAAAAAGATCATCATCAAGGTTTGTGTAACATTTATTAAAATTTTAATCAATGATTCGATTTTAATTTATTTAATAAAATTATCATTTACATTCATAATTAATTACTATGACTATTATTGATTATTATTATCTTTAATATAAAACGGTTTTTTTTTTTTTTTTTTTTTTTTTTTAAATTATTTTTAATTATTTTTAATTAAAAAATAATATTTATTTATTTAATTTCCATTTATTTAATTTAGATATATATTAAAAAAAAATTGAATATATAAAGATTTTACTTTCTCATTATTTCTTTTTTTTTTTTTTTTTTATTAACCCATTTTGAAATACAATTATAATAAAAAAAACATAAATTATTATATATTAACTTGTTGATATAATAGCTTTTAACTTATTATAGTATAATATATATATAAGAAAAGTTATAGTTTAAAATTGTATATAAAATAATTTTTTATTTATAAAAAGTATCTTTTATTGTATATATTATAGAAGTTTTATTGTAATTTTAATTGTATATTTAGTAAAAATTACTTTAAAAAAAATATTCCAAAATGAATCAAAAAGCAATTTATCTTTTATTCATTATTTCTTTATTAAGCATTGGAAACGCCGGAATTATTAGAGAAGAGGGTCAAGTAAGTTTTAGTATATTAATGCTCTAAAATGAAAGTTTATTTTTTTCAATTTATTTATTATATATATATAAATAGAAACGGAAATAGAGACTGTAAAAATTAATAATGATAATATTTTATATCTTTTTTTTTATTATTATTATTATTATTAAAATAGTGTAAAGATAAAAATGGAAATCCTTGTAGAAAAATAATTGATAATAAAAAAGATTTTAACATTAATAATAGAAATATTAAAAAGAGAAGTTTTTTCAAATCATTATTCGAAGAACGTGATAAGGATAATTACTGGCTTAATAATGACACAATGGGTGATACTTTTAATCAACCATACATAGATAATAATAATTCCCCAAAAATTCCTCCATCCAGTGGTAGTAATCTTCCAACAGTAAATACGCCATCGAATGTTAAAAGTCTCCCTCCAAAAAATACACTATCCGATGTCAATAATACTCCTCCAAAAAGTATTCCATCAAATAATAGTATTTATAATGATGAATACTCACAAAATAATTCTCAAAATAGCGCTCAAAATAGCGCTCAAAATAACTCTCAAAATACGTCCTCAAACGGAAATAGAAAAAATTTCTTAGGTGGTCTTTTTGATTCTTTGCCTGATGATTACTTTGATATCTTTGGTATCGGTGATTATTTACGTAATAATCGTAATAAAAATAATAATAATAATAATGATCGCTATGGTAATAATAGTAATGATGATGATGACTATTTTGGTAGAAATAATAATCATAACCATGGTAAAAATAATAATAATGATGACTACCCTGATAGAAATAATAATAATAATGATGATGACTACCCTGATAGAAATAATAATAATAATAATGATGACTACCCTGATAGAAATAATAATAATAATAATGATGACTACCTTGGTAGAAATAATAATGCTAATAGTAATAGCAATGGTGACTATTCCAAAACTTCAAGCAATACACCTGTTACTGGTAGTCAAGGAGGATCCCTTCCAATTAAAAATTTTTCCATGTCTGGATTTCATAAATGTTCTTCACAGCAAACGCAAGCCTTACAAAACCTTATTGAAGATATTAAGACTTATCGTGCTGCTGCTTTATATGTTACTGAACATCAAAATGAAGATAGTATGTTTAATAAAATATTTTTAAAATACTTTAAAAGTAATAATGTCATTTCAAACGTTCAAAGAATATTCAATAATGTCAATAACATGTCTAATGCAGAAGCCTACTGTGAGCCTGGTACTGAGAAAACCTGTAATGAAGGTGCTATTGCATGGACTTATGATAAAAGTAGAGAATTCCATGTTTGTCCTGAATTCTTTACAGATGTTATGCATGGTTCTATTGCTGACCATAAAAGTGAAGCTGCCTCTATTGTTGTTCATGAATTAACACACTGTTTTGGTAGTGAAGATTATGCCTATGGTGAATATCAATGTAATGCTTTAGATGCAGAGAGATCATCACTAAATGCCGATAGTTTAAAGTATTTCGCCATGAGCAGTATTTACTACATTAATGATAAGAAGAGTGGTATTAATATGTTTAAGGGAGAAGATGAAAGAATTGACTTCCGTGATGTTCCATTTAGGGATAAGGTTATTACTCGTAGTCCAAAAAATTATTATTAAAAGATTTCAAAATATTAATTTTTGCATTGAATCCTTTAAATATATAATTTATAAAAGGTTCAAACCCTATTTAAATAATAATTTTATTTATAGAGTGCTTATCTTAACAAATTATTATTATAAATTTCGAAAAACAGAAAAAAAAAATGTATAAATGTTAAAATATATGATTTCATTACATTTTTAATTTATATTTTTGTATTTTAATTTACTCTTTATTATATATTTGTCCTTTATTAATTAATTACTTTATTATTATAAAGAAATAACATTATATATAATAATAAACAATTTTTAATTTAAAAAAAAAAAAAAAAAAAAAAAAAAAAAAAAAATTTACTTTATTTTACTTAATTTTATTTTTTAAATATTTCAAAATTTTAATATAAAAATTAATATTAATATTAATTAGTAAAATCATAAAATCTTTCCAGCATTATTAGAAAGCATTGTAATTTATATTGTATTAACATTGTAATTTATATTATATTACAATTAATTATTTTATATATAAATTTTTAAATTTATTATCCAATTTCCAATAAAACCAAAATAGAAAATTAATTTTAAATAAATAAATAAATAAATAAATAAATAAATAAATACCAAAAGTATTAAATTATAAAAGAAAATAATAATTATACTTTTCTTATTTAATATTCTATTATTTATTTTATTTTATTTTTTATTTAATTTAATTTTTTTTAATTTCTTTCATTTTATAATAATAAAATTCTAGTGGATACATTTCAATTGAGTAATATTATAAATAAAGACAAAAAAAAAAAAAATTAATTAAATAAAAAAATAAAATGTTATTTTTTTTTTTTTTTTTTTTAACTATGCTATCAATGTTTAAAATAAATAAATGGTGGAATACCTTATTTATTGTGGAATGGATATAAATAATATAAAAAATAAATGTTGATATAAATTTAGCTAAAAAATATTATTATATTAAAAAAAAAAAAAAAAAAAATAGATTTAATACTTATTTTTAAAGTTATAATAATTTTAATATCCATCAAAAATATGAAAATAATAACTCAATATTAAACCATGCTATTAGTCATGTTAATAAGGAAATCATAAAATTTATAAATTGATTATGGTACTGAGATAAATGGAATAGATAGTAAAAGATTAACACCTTTAACTTTAGCATTATTTGAAAATTCAATAAACGAAAATAGTGATGACACTATAATAAATTAATTGAAGAATGTGGAGCTGATATGGAAAAAAAAAAAAAAAAAGGAAATGGTAATTGGTTATAGTCCTCAAACCTCTACCATAAACATAAAGTACTTCAATAAAAATATGGTAAAATAGTTGATTTAAAAAAAAAAAAGTATCAATATTGATAAATTAGATGAAAAAATATGAAAGGTTCTTTATCACTTACAAATGATAATAGAAGAGAAAATACTATGCTAGAGAAAGTAATATGCTAGAGGATCATGATTGCACTCACCAATATTGGAAATAATTTATCAAAGAAAATATTTAATATATACCATAAAAAGAAGGGGATACAGCGAATAGTAAAAGATTTAATTAATAATAATAATTTAGATATGGATGAAATTTACGATCATTATTCACATTTTATAATGGCAATTAGAATAATAATCGTATAGACGTAGATAGTGAAAATATTAAAATCAATTGGAATATAATAATATAATATAAAATATTGGAGAAAATGTATATTGGTAAATTGACATCACTCTACGAAAGAAAAAAAAAAAAAAAAAAAGTGCCCCTTATTTATAAGCCTTACGATATAGTAATATGGAAACAGTAAAATAGATAATTGAAGGTGGAGTAGAAGTGATCATAGATGATTCATTATGACTATTCCCATTTTTACTATGTCATATGATGAGGTAAACCAGTATATATAAAAAATTTATTAGACTAATGAGGAATGAAAGTATGTTTCAGAGGAAATACATTTGATATAATAAAGCTAATAATGAAGGAGAAATTTTTAATTGAATTCATAAAAAGAGTAAAGTATTAATAAAAATAAAATAAATAGTAAAGAAATAATTAAAAAGAGTAAAGTATTAATAAAAATAAAATAAATAGTAAAGAAATAATTAAAAAGAGTAAAGTATTAATAAAAATAAAAAAATATAGTGAAGAAATAATTAAAAAGAGTAAAGTATTAATATAAATAAAATAAAATCAATAAAATAAAAATAAAAATTAATAAAAATATTAATGTTAATAAATAAAATTAAAAATAAAATTTACTAAATAAAATATATTTTTTTTTTTTTTAGACTTTGGAAGAGAATACGTTACCATTATTTTATTTATTATTAATTATAATATATTAATATATTGTATATCTTTTAAATGAAGAAATAAACATTATAAATATATTATGATATTATTAAAAAAAAAAAAAAAAAAAAAAAAAAAAAAAAAAAAAAAAAAAAAAAAATTATAAAGAATGTATCAAATAAAAAAAATATATATATTTATTAAAAAAAAACTTTAATAAAAAATAATGATAATGAAATACAATAAAAGTAAAGAGAATTTTAAAATGTAAATATTTGGTTATATAAAATGAATCGAGATCATTTCTACCAAAAAATATTTTAATTAAAAAAAAATAAATAATAACCTCTATAAAATAAATGATATGGTGTCACTAAACTCTTCCTCAAACCAATAAAAATATCGTAAGAAATATCGTAAAATATTTGTAAATATACATTAAAAATACAAAAAAAAAAAAAAAAAAAAAAAAAAAAAAAAAAAAAACATGAAAACTACAAAATATATTTATTTAATAAAAGAAAAAATTTTTAATTTAATATATATATATAATTCTTTTTTTTTTTTTTTTTTTTTTTTTTGGTAAAAATATATATATATATATTTATTTCATTTTTTTATATATTTTTATTTTATTATTATTTTTTTTTTTTTTTTTTTTTGTTACTTTTATTATTTTAATTCCTATTCTTTTTTTTTATTTTTTTTTTTTTTAACGGCGGATTCTTTTTTATATATGCATATAAAAGAAATGATTAAAAAATGAAACTTTTGATATGAATTAAAATTTTCCTCTATAGTTTATTATGTATTAATTTTTTTTATTGTTATATTTAAATTAATAAATACTGAAGGATTATTATGATATTTTTTTTTTCCTTTTTTTTTTTTTTTTTTTTTTTGATTTTTAAAATTTTTTTTTTTAAAAGATAATAAAAATTTCTAATTTATAGAATTTTATTAAATTATTAATAATTTTTTTTTTTTTTTTTTTTTTTTTTTTTAGTTTGTTTTATACCAATAATATTTAATTTTAACTTTTTTTGGTTTCAACTTAATTGATAATTTTTCTCTTTTTCTTTTCTCTTTTGATATAAAATTCAATATTTTTATAAATGAATTACCTTAATTTATATATATATATATATTTTTTTTTTAAAAAAAATAAATAAAATTATGCATATTTAATTGCATAATTGATATGATATATCGTGAAGAGGAAAAAAAAAAAAAAATTGAAAGCTACTAAAAAAAATATTATTAAGATATTTACATAGCCTTAGATTCTAACATCATATCGTTTTGTGGTGGTAAACCAACACAAGCTCTAAAGATGTTTTCCATACATTTACGTTGCTTAGATAAAGCGTTAATAACTGGAGTACCTTCTGGAACAACTGGAGCCTTTAATAAGTAAGAAAGAACTGAAAGTACAGAGTGGAATCTCTTGAATTCTGGATCTTCTGGTCTCTTCCAAGTAATACGAGTCATTAATTCAGTAAGAATACATAAATCAATAATAATTGGAGCAGCTAAAAGAGAATCTTCACAAACATTGTGCATAGAGATGGTGTTACGACCACCCATGAAGATTTCACTTTGGTATTCATCAAGAGCACGCTTACTGTCACCAACAGCTGGAGTGTATTTAATAACAATAACGTGATCTGGGTGTTCACCTTCATCATATAAAATCTTGTTGGAAGCAACCATATCATCAACAACAGAACTCTTAGAAATTTCCTTAGAACGGAATTGAGCTGGAGCAGAAAGGTTTCTACCATCGTTATTACCTAAATGGTTGTAACTAGTAATAGAAATTGGCTTGATACCAGCATTAACTAAGAAATCAACCATAACAGACTTCATCTTAGTTTGACCACTCTTGAAATCATCACCACCAATGTAAACGTTTTCACGAATAGCTAAATCAATAACACCTGGAACAAGAGTGTTTTGTGGAGAACCATTAATAAATGGAGTCTTTTCTAAGATAGAGGCAATAGCAAAGATAGTAGAAGGAGAAACTTCTTCGTGGTTGTTCTTAACAGCGTTAAGAAGGTTATCAGCATTATCATTGACACCCTTAAGAATATCAGCGTAACGTTCAGTGTTAGCAGTCCAAAGAACAACAACCTTATCTAATCCATTGTCCTTCTTGAAATCTCTGATATGCTTACGGATTTCATCTAAGTTATCTTGCTTAGAACCCTTAAGAACATTATCAGCTCTTTCCTTTTGGTTAGCAGCAATGAAAGATGGGTAGTATGGAGCTGGAAGTGGCTTTAACTTGGACATTTCTTCATAAAGTTGGTTTTGAAGATCTGGTTCAAGAACCTTAGCACGACGCATGGCATCACCCATGTTAAGAGAACTGATATCCCAACCACCAACAACAATATCATTTGGGTTAACCATTGGAAGAATTTCATGGAATGGAATGAAAACATCTTGACCTTGTTCATCAACACCAATCTTTAAAGTAGAAGATTGAGTAACAGAACCAAAGTAGTTAGAAGTTTGAGTACCAGTTCTAGTCTTCCAGGTGTACTTGTGACGGTTGGCAAGAATACCAGCGGTAGTGGTAGTACCGTTGTTACCACCCCAACCAATAAGCATAAGACCTAACTTTGGAAGTTTAGTTTCAGTTTTGAACATGTAGGTTTCTTCAATTGGCTTAACAATTAAAGGTTGACCTTCCTTCTTTTCAACTCTAGTATCTTGGTAAACGTAAGTAGAGATGATAGCATCATCGGTATACTTAACTTTGTCAGATTGAACCTTGAAAGAAGTCATTTTGTTCCTATTATTTAAATATATATATATATATATAAAAACATATATATATAATACAAAATATAAATATATAAAATTTATAAGAAAATATTTAAATTATTATTTGTCTATATTATTTAATTTCTTATAACTTAAAGTATAAGTAGTTTTTTTGTTTTTTTTTTTTCTAATTTTCTACTTTCATAAATTTTTATTTTTATTTTTATTTTTATTTTTATTTTTATTTTTATTTTTATTTTTATTTTTATTTTTATTTTTATTTTTATTTTTATTTTTATTTTTATTTTTATTTTTTTTTTTTTCTTTTTCTTTTTTCTTTTTTCTTTTTATTATAATCAAACCAATATTTTTCCATATTTAAAAAAAGATATATATATTTATAATAAATCGTTTTGCTTTAATCAAAACATTTTTAATTAAAAATTAAATATCTGGTACACTTCTTTTTTTTTAAATATATAAATAATAATAAAATATGAACAATATAAGAGTACTATAATATTTAATCATATTATTATTATTGAAAATAAAATACGCCTTTGAATTTATTAACCGTCTTTTCTTTGTTATTGTGGAAAAAATATTTTTATTTTTTTTGGGAATATATAAAAAAAAAAAAAGTATATACATATAATATAACAATAGCAAATATATATTTATTTAATAAATCCCAATATTTTTCTATCTTTACCTTTTTTTTATTTATATTCAATATTTAGATATAAATATATGAAAATTACTTTTGAAAAATTTAAAAAAAAAAAAAAAAAATTATTATTATTTTTTTCTTTAAAAAAAATATAATAATTTATATATAAAATTTTATTTGCAAAAATTTGTAAAAGAAAGAAAGTTATTAATACTCAAAATATTCTTTTTTAATAATACTTTTTTCAATCCATTAAATATTATTAGTTGAAATAAAATAAATTAAAAACATATTACAAATTAATCTAATATATTACGATAAATATCATATTTTAATATTATAATTAATTTATAAAAAAAAATTTTTTTTATTCTTAAATATTCAATAAGTAAAAATAATTAATATTTATATGATAGGATTATTATATCAAAATTCAATAATTAATAAATAATAAATAAAATAATAAATAATAAATAAATA
The DNA here is from genome assembly GCA_016946835.1 of Neocallimastix lanati (nom. inval.). Classification (NCBI taxonomy): domain Eukaryota; kingdom Fungi; phylum Neocallimastigomycota; class Neocallimastigomycetes; order Neocallimastigales; family Neocallimastigaceae; genus Neocallimastix; species Neocallimastix lanati (nom. inval.). Next base: position 78,002 of record JACVTC010000141.1, read on the forward strand.
ATAAAATAAAATAATAAATAATAAATAAAATAATATATAATAAATAAAATAATAAATAAAATAATAAATAATTAAATAATAAATAATTAAATAATTAAATAATAAATAAATAATAAATAAATAATAAATAATAAATAATAAATAAATAATAACTAATAATATAATAAATAAATAATAACTAATAATATAATAAATAAATACTAAATATTAGATATTAAATATTAAATATTATATGACAGATTATAAATAAAAAATGATATATGATAATTCACAGTTTAAAGTTTTGTACATTATATTATATTTGATGTATTAATATTAAATGATAATTAGGTTTAAATAATCATTATTATTAATGTATTAAAAATATATTTATTAAATTATTTTTAATAAAAAACAATTATATAAATGTATTATCCAATCAAAGTGGAGGATCAATTTATTGAGTTTAATTTGTATTAAAATAGAATAATATATGATATGATGAATAATATAAATATATATTAATTCGAATTAACTAAATATATTTTTTGAATAGAACAAATTTTTTTAAAGTTTTCATAAAAAAATTTATTATATTTATGGAATACCTAAAATTTTAATGTTTTTAATATTAAGCTTTTTAGATGATAAGTAGTTTATAAAAAAAAAAAGAGATTAAAAATCAAATATAATTAAATTTTTTAATATTTATTATTGAAGGTTTTACCTAAGATCTTTTTTTTTTTTTTTAAATTGAATTAAAATACCAAAACTTTCTTTAATTAAAATTTTTAATACTAAATTAAATTTTTTTTATTTATCTATTTATTTATCAATCTATCTAATATTTATTTATTTATCTATTTTACTTTTATTTATTATATATTCATTCTTTACTATTTATTTATTTATTTATTATTCCATTTATTTATTTATTTATTATTCCATTTATTTATTTATTTATTTATTATTCCATTTATTTATTTATTATTATATTATTTATTTATTTTTATATACTATATACGCAAATTTAGTTAATATTAAATTAAAAACCTTTAATCCTTTAATAGCATTATACTTTATTGTAGTATTATTCAATTAGTTTTCTTTTTCTTTTTTTTTTAAAAAAAAAAAAAAAAACAAGAAAGAGAATGTACTTTCCTTACTTTATTTATTATATAATAAAAATTATATATTTATGAAAATATTTTTAATAAATATATATCATAATAATATATATCATAAATGTATGTAAAATATATATATTAAACATTATTCTAACACAATATATAATTTAATTAATAATAAAAGTCCTTATTATTGAACCTCAATACTCTCTGTTTGTTTGGTTACAATACTTTAGTGTAGATATCGCACTTTAACACTTTTTCGTATATTCGGTGCGGCTTGGTACTAGGATGTTACGTTTTGGCTTCAGCATCATATCGACATCGTTCCTCATACCTAATTAGCTCCAATAAGAACTTTTAATGATCATAGAGTACATAAAAAAAAATTAAATTAACTATAATTTTTAATTAAATTAAAAAAAAAAGAAAGAAAAAAAAAAATCTCTTTGTTGTCAGAACTATGTTCAATGATTAATGATTTTACAAAAACAACAAGTTAAAAAAAAAATATATATATATACATATATATATATATAACAAAAAATAACATCTCCTAACAAATTTAACGGATTGAATGATTATTCTAAATTCTACAAATTTAAGTCAAGGCAGTATTCAAGTTATAAAATTAGGTACATTAACCCTAACCCGTTTTAACCAATAAAAAAAATATATTGGGCATCCTATTGATACATCTTAAAATATATATAAATATTTTCAAACATAGATATATTTTACATATTCATATTCATATTAACAAAAAAGTATATATATATATATATATATATATAATAAAAATAAAAAAATTTAAAATAAAATAAAATAAAATAATTAATATATATTAATGGATAAAAAAATGAAAAATAATATAAAAAAAAAGTATTATAATCATTTTCCTTTTAAATTTGTATTTTTTAAAAAATTTTTAATTATTATTATTATTATTATTATTATTATTATTATTATTATTATTATTTTTAATCTATAATTATTTTCTTACATCATGCATCATATCTATTTTTACCCTTTTGTAATAGATAAATAAATAAATAAATAAATAAATAAATAAATAAATAAATAAATAAATAAATAAATAAATAAATAAATAATATAAAATAATATAAAATAAAAAAAAAAATTATTCAATTTAAAAAGTAATATCATCCTAAAAATAATATTTATAAATACTGTTAATACCTAAATAACAAAAAAATAAATCAATAAAAGAATTTCTATATACATAAAATATATAAAATATAAATATAGAGAATATATATAATACACTTATTTTTCAAAATTTACTTTTCATCTATTTTTTATTTTATTTTCATTTATTATTATTATTAATTATTATTGATTATTATTAATTATTATTATTATTATTATCATTTTTTATTTTTTTTTTTTTTTATATTTTTTATTTTTTATTTTTTTACCTATATCTTTTATCATCTTTTAACTTTAGAATTATCTTTTTTCTTTTTTTTTTTTTTTTTTTTTTTTTTTTTTTTTTTTTTTATTTAATTAATAATTTTCGTTCATTTTCATTTTATTTTTCTTCCTTATAACATTTTTTTTTTTTTTTTACAGCTGTAATTATTGGGAACATTTTTTTTATTTGTTCATTAATTAATTACATGAATATTTTTTATTTTTTTAAAAAAAAAAAAATACAGAATTAATAATAAAAAAAAAAAAAATAAATATTATTTATTCGATTAGAACATAATAATATCTAAAATAGTAACGTGAAATAAAAAGTAATACTCAAAGATAAAGTGTATAAAATAAATTCGGAAAAAAGTTCCTATGCAACGAACCTCACCTCCATATTACTTATTCCGGATTAGGATTTGAATTGACTATCTGAAAGAAATTATGATCTATTCACTACATTATTAGTAATGATACTATTATTTTCACTATCACCAATACTAATATTCCTATTTTCACAATCACTAATTTTACTATCATTAACCACATTATTTCTATTATTATTATTGTTAATATTATTAACTTCGTTACTACGATCAGAATCTTTACTTGATTCTATATTATTCATATCTATATGATATCAGTGTTTACATTACTATTTGATATTGGACAATATTTGGAATTTATAAAAAAAATTTTTCATAAAGAATTTCAATCTTCTAAAAATACTTTTTTCGAAATTCACGGAAATGATAGCATTTAAAAAAACCAATGTTCCAATCGAGGATTATTTTTTTTTTTTTTTTTTTTTTTTCTATATCGACAATGACACCGTTCTACATAGTCTTCTTCAATTAATTTGGCGGCTTTAGCAACAACAGTATCGAATTTATATCCACATCTGGCACAAAGTACTCATTGGAAGCCAAATGCTAAATTCAGGATACTTAAAGCTAAACTTTCGGTAGTCTCTAGTTTTCTCAAACTTTTATTTTTCTTATTAGCTTTAGCCTTGATTTATTTTTCCTGCTATATCTCTATCATCTAATTTGTCTGATGAATTTTTTTTTTATTTTCATTTCTTTATTCTATATATAACGTTTTGGATTAACGTGACATATTTCTAAGTAAATCAGAGATGATACATTTTGAATTTTTTCCATTTTTTTTTTTTTTCCATTTTCTAAAACACACCTTAATCTGAGCAATCGCATATTTCACCGAAAGAGAAGGAATGTTAAGTTCTTTTAGAAACTCAATAAAGGGAATGTAAAGTTATTCCCATTTGAAAATCCTTCAATCCGGTATAAACCTGAATTAACTAGTGTCTGTGTGTACTTCTCTTTCTTTTTTTTTTTTTTTTTGTTTGATCCAAGAAACAGGTGTATAATACGAAACTTGTCCTGTTACTATAGTTGAAAATAACCATTCGTTTATAAGGGATAGGAAATACAAATATGAGGATTCTTAAGAAATCTTTTAATGGAATAAAGTGCTTTTTCTAACTTTATTAATTCATTCTCTTGATAATCAGTTTCAATTCTAAATCATTTGAAAGCGGTACACCTGATATTGACTATTCCTTTTCCATTAACCCTCCATGAACCTGGAAAAACAATTGAGGTCTTATAACAATAAAAAATATATATATATATATAAATTATAAGATAATATATATATATATATTTATATATAAATAAATAATAAGATAAAAAAATAAAATAAAAAAAAAAAAAAAAAAAACTAACAAATATTTAAATAATATACTTATAATATTATATAAATTTGAATTAAAAAACAAAAAATAATAATTTACACATAAAATATCATAAACTTAAAAATTAACAAAAAATTTGTAGGATTTAATTAAAAAATAAAATAATAAATATATTATAATAAATACTATCAACCTTTTATCGTTAAATTATTGACAAAGTTTTATTATTTTGAAATTTATATGTTTTTTTTTTTTTTTTTTTTTTTTTTTTTTTTTTTTTTTTTTTAGTTCTTTGGTTTTTACTTAAAAATATAAAATAATTATTATTTATTAATAATTTTTTTTTTATTTATTTATTTCTTATATATTATATATATTTCTTTTTGTTTTACTTTTATTATTATTATTATTATTATTATTATTATTATTATTTTTAAAAAAATATACATAATTATAAATATATAATATTGTTATTAATTATAATTATTATTGTTATTTATTTTTCTATTTAATATTCATGAATTATTTCTTGAAAATATTTCCACTTCACTAATAATAAATTTAAATCTTAAGTTAATATTAAAATATAATTTTATAAGCTATTAATTAATCGTATTAATAAAATTTTCCTTTTGAAAAAAAAAAAAAAAAAAAAAATTAAATATAATTCATTAATTTAATTTTGATATATACATAAAGTTAAATTAATTTTTAAAAATAATTATTATTCATTCTTTTATTTATTTATTTATTTCTTAGTTCTTTTTAAATAAATAAAAAAATAAATAAGAATTGTATAATATATATATATATATATATATATATATTTTTTTTTTTTTTTTTTTTTTTTTTTTCAATATTTAAAAATTATTTATTATGATACAGAAATAACATTCATTGAATTAGTTAACTGTATCAAGAGAATTATTATTTTCCTCATTATTCATTTTGTATGATGATTTTTTATTTACCTTATCATTACTTATTTTTGATTTATAATTGATCTTTGCTGATAAATTCTTAGATTTAGAGTAATTATAACCTTTTTCACCCTTTTCTTCTTTATTTTCATTTAAAGTGGTAGTAGAGGATGGGGATGAAGGTACAGAATTATCTAAATGTACTGGTGAATTATTTAAAGTAGTATATCCACTACCTATATTGTCATTATTACTATTAGAATTTGAATGATGATTATAATTATGATATTGAGAAGCTGCCTTTGAAGTATCATTATTGTTGTAAGTACCGATCTTTGAATAATTCCATTCTTCAACCTTAATATTTTGATATCCTAAACTATTAAGATGACTAGCCAACTCAACTAAAGCTGTGTTTGCAGATTCAGGATAGACATATTCAACCATAGCACTACATTTTGAACCATGAGCATTTTCACTCTTTAAAAGTCTAGTTCTAGCAATATCACCAAATCTGACACAAGCAACCTTAATTTCACCACGCTTGGTATCTAAGGAAAGACCTTGAATTCTAACTGGAGTAACTGAGGCACGAACATTTCTAGATGGAGCAGACTTATGATAAGCAAAGTCAACACAAATAGTATCTGGAGTTGAAGGAATTTCAAATTCTGGGTATTTCTGTTCTGGATGAACATCATCTAATTCACGAACAGCATTTTCAGCATCTTCAACTCTTTCATATTCTATAAAGACCACATTACCAACTTTAGCTTCCTTCATTGATAAACTTTTAAGAGCACCAAATTGAGAGAATAACTTTTGAATATGTTCAGTAGTAATAGTGCTTGGAAGTCTAGAAACATTAATCTTTGTCCATTGATATTGTGGGAAGGCAACAGTATTTACCCTAGTATCATTATTTCCCATATTAGCAGCATTCACAGAGTTCATATTATCTTGTCCAGTAGAATAGCCTAGATTAGAATTATAATTACGTAGATGATGTGGTATAAATGGATCAGCATGAATAGAAGAAGTAGAAGAGATTGAACTTTCTCTTCCTCTGGAGTAATTGGAACTCATACTGCCATGACGATATGACATTAAGTTATTACCACCCATTAGAGTAGTTGGAATAGATGGATTGTAGGTATTCATGGTATTGGTATAATAGCTTGGAGTTATAGCATAACTTGGTATATTAGTTTGTTGCTTAATATAATAATTTCTTATATTATTGTTATATGGAAAACCGGTGTTTCTCACCGGAGATTTTACTTGATTATCATCTTCAACAATATCACCCCAATATTTACCAGTAACATTACCATCATCCTTCATCATAGTATCAAATTTATTAATAGAATGAATATTATTATTACCCATAATGTCATTAGTTGACCATTGATTAGTACTAATATTGTTAGTAATAAAGTCAGCCGCATCACCATTTCTATTACGTTGAGCATATGGATTTTGAACTCTGTATTGATAAGATTGTGGTTCGAATTCTGCAGCAGCGAAATTTAAGGTAGATCTAACCTTTGGTGCCTTAATATTTGTACTTCCTTGATAATAGGATGAACCACTACTAGAAGCATAAGACATTTTTCTACCATTACTCTTATAACCACTACGTCTAGAATATGAATTACTACGGTAACCTCTATTATAAGTATTACCTTCCATAGATTCATTAGAATCCATTCCAACAGAAAGAGTATTATTTTGTTCAGTAATGGCTTCTGTTGATTCAATAACATCACTTTCGTCCTTAAGTTGTTCAGTACTAATCTTACCATCCTTTATTTCGTCCTTCTTTTCATTTTCTTTTGAATTACCATCATTATTTTGATTTAATTGTTGATTCATTTCTTCAATAGTATTTGGTTCAGTGGTGGTAGTTTTCATATCTACTTCATTTTCGTCTTTAGTTTGAACCATAGGATTAGTCATAGCTATGGAATTATTTGGTATATACGAACCATTGCTATAACTATATCTCGTCTTATTTGATCTTTTTGTAACAAATGAAGAAATTTCATGATCTTCTTCATTTCTTTTCCACTTTAACTTTAAACTAGTGGTGTATCTCTTTTCACTACCAACACCAATAATAGCCATATCCTGTTCGTTATTAATTAAATTATCATAACAATTCTTTGCATAACCACAATCAGCAAATTCAACATAGGCATAAATGTGATTAACATTAGAACCACCTTTATACATTTATAAAGAAAATTTTATTATAACAATAATTTCATAATTTCATATTAATATTGTATTTAAATATTTAAATAACTTTTTATTATTCTTTTTATTAAATATTGATAGTTACCTATTATAGCAGCACTGGTAATTGGACCATATTTCGAAAGAACCTTAATTAAATCTTTAGTAAGTAAAACAGGAGATATATTTATGATATAAAGTCCAATAGCAGAACTATCATATTCTGAATATTCCTATTTATATTATTGAATATATTTATATATATATATATATTTAATATATTTTCAAATAAACAATTATAAAAGTTAATCTACTTACATTAATATTGTTATTTTGTAAAGACATGTTCGAAACAGTACTGTATAAGGAATTCATATTTCAAAAAAAAAAAAAAAAAAAAGATATATATATGTATATATATTCTTAAAAAAACTTGGTATATTCTTTTATAGTATTATCACTAAATTAATAATTAAAAAAATGTCGCTTTATTAAGCTTTACGTTCTTGATTAAAATTTATCAAAAAAAACAAAAAAAAATTATGAATTATATTATTTACATATAAGGAGACAATATATATATTTTCTATATTATAGAAAATATCCGTTTATTTTTTTATTTTTTTAATTTTTTTAATTGAAAATTATATATATATATAATTACTACTATTATATGCAAATACAAATATTTATATTATTACTATTTTAGTACTTTTGTTTTTAAAAATAAAAGTTATTGTTTTTATTGCTCTTATTAATTAGTTAATGTTGATTATAAGTTTTTTTTTTTTTTTTTTTTTTTTTTTTCAAAGTATTATATCATTACAGTATAATATTAAATTATAATATTATTTATTATTATTATTTTTTTTTTTTTCACTTATATAATAAATTGATTTTATAGTTTTATGACTTTAAATATTATCTTTGATCTTAGATTTAACACCTTATCATCGTTTAAATTTAATAATATATTTTTACTTAATTTTTTATTTATTAAGTGTAACTAAATTTATTTTTCTTTTAAAATTAAAATATTTAAAAATTTCAATTTAAAAATAGACTAATTGTCTTCTTTTAATTTTATTTTAATTTGATTTATTAACAAAATAATTTTAAAAATTATAAAAGAAATTATTTTGTATTGGTATTTATATGTTATGTCCTGTATAATCCAAAAATACTTTTTAACTATTTTTTTTCATAAAGTATTATGGCCAAAAAATGTTTAAACTTTTACTAATAAAAAAAATAAAGTAAGAATATCTTATTAAATATTAAAAATTAAAAAAGAAAAAAAAAAAAAAATAATAATAATAATAATAAATAAAATATAATAAAATAGAGTAAAAGTTTTTTGTTTTATAGTATTGATTACAAATGAATATAATATATTAAGAAAAAATTAATTTATAAAGTTTTAAAGTTTATTATTAATATTAATTTAAATATTTAATAATAATAAATTACATCTTTTTCTTTTCCAAATTTAATTTTTATAATTAAAGAAATAAAACAAATTATGAAAAAACTGAATTATTATAAAAAAATATATATATTTATATATACATACATATTAATAATATTAATAATTAATATTATTTATTATTAAATAGTAATTATTAATTATTATTCATAATTCAATATTCCTAATTTTATCAATTTATTAATTCGAATTAAAACTAAACAATTCTAATTGATACTTATTATTGATTTACTTCATTTATTATTCCAAATATTCCAAATTTATATAAATATCATTAAATGTATTATTATTATTATTATTACTGTTATAATATTATATTTTTTTTTATTTTTTATTTTATTATACAAATATTTTGTAATATTTTATTTTTTTATTTTATTATATTTATTAAGCGTAAAAAATATAATAGAAAATAAAAAATAAAATACAACCACTTTAAAAAATAATAGTTCAATATTAAAATTATATTTCATACTTCAATTTTAAAATTCTATAATCTTTCTATAAATTAATATTGATTAAATATAGATGTATACTACAAATATATTATTAATTATTCATTTCTATGTATTAATAGTATTAATCCAATATTTGCATTTATATTTAATTGAAAATAGATGAATCTAAAATATTATGAAAAGAAATTATTACACTTTTTCTTTTTAAATTAAAAAATAAAAAAAATAAAATTAAAATTTTCATACTTTTCATAATATTATTAAATTATAGCTTTACATATATTATTTTTATTTTAAAATATATTTAGTATTTATATTTATTTATATATTATCCACTATTAATTGAATTAATTAAGAGTGAATAATAAAATGTTATATATTATAATATAATGTAGTATGTATAATAATCAAACTTTTATTGAATTATTTAATATTGATTTAAAAAGGAAATTATTAAAATTAAAGTATAATAAAAAATTATAAAAATTTTTATAGATAATAAAATAAAAAAATCAATTTTTTTATAACTGTGTTCTTTAATTTTAAATATATTGTTAATATATCACTTCTTATATTATAATATAATAAATGAATCTTTAATTAAATTTTTTTGATTAATATTTAAATTGTCCAAATATATTATTAATACAAACAAAATAGAGTTCATACATTTAAATATTTCCATTAATTTTAAAAATCAAATGAAATGTCAATAAGAGATCATAATAAATTAAAAGATTAAGATAGATTGAAATTTTAATTAATATATATTTATAGGTATGTATATTTATAAAAAAAAAAAAAAAAAAAAAACATTCATCATTGTTTTCCCAAAATTATAAAAAAAGTCCTATACTTTGATTTTTTTTTTTTGAAGCATATGTGTAAAGTAGTTACGATAAAATAAATTAAAATATATAACATATTATGTAATATACTAAATATGTAATTAATAAAAATAAAAATAGAAATAATAAGAAAAAATAAAATTTGTCAAAAAAACATTATACTCTTAAAAAAAAAATAATAATAATAAAAGATAAAAAGGTAATTCACATCATCATTTTATTGAAAAATAAAAAAAAAAAGAATTATAATTATAATAATACATTTACTATTAGCAAATAATACTAGTAATGTTATAAATTGTAACTTAAATAACTTTTTATAAAAATGGGTAATTGGGTTGTAAATTACTTTAAAAATCAATCAATATATAAATTGTGGAAAAAAAAAAAAAAAAAGAATAGTCATCAATAAATATCATATCAAAAATAGACAATAAAAATTGAAAATGTGTTATATTTAATTGATTTTTCCAAATTCAATTTTATTTTTATTTTTATTTTTATTTTTTATTTTTTTTTTTTATAATTAGTATTATTACTTTAGTTAGTATTAAAGTTTTAATTATTCTAATTAAGTAAATTTGACCAAAAAAAAAAAAAAAAAAAAAAAAAAACTTCTTTATTTTTCTTTTAATTTGAATATTCAAATACTTCAATTATATTAGTATCTTTTATGATATCTATATACATTTTTATATAATGAAAAAATAGATTTATATAATTATTAAAGTTGATCCTCATTTGAAAATATTCATTTTTCAATATGACTATTTTCGATATACATTAAAAATAAACTACTCTAAATTAAATGCATAAGATCTCTTTTTTTTTTTTTTAATAATACAAATATAATACTATTTATATTATATAAATTATTATTAATTTATTATAGAACTTTAAAATTAATCATACTTTTACACATTTATTATCATTATTATTTATTATTACTACAATAATTATATATATATATATTTGAAAGAAATAAAATATATAATAATTTATATAATATTTGTTAAGTAGTTAAAATCTAGAAGGAATTATAATATTGAATAAGTTGTTAAAGTCTAAAATGAATTGCAATATTGAATAATATAAAATAATATATATCTTATATAGTGGTATATTTTAAAAAATAAAATAAATAAAATAAAATAAAATAAAATTAATTATCTATGTTGTACAAAGTGATTCATATATAATTGTAATTTTATATTTTCTGATACTGTGGAATATTAAATATTAAAAAAAAAATATGATATTGATTCACCAATTAAATTTTTTTTTTTTTGATATTCACATAAAAGACTAGTAGCTCTAACAAGTGGTAAAGAAAAATACTGAAATAAAACATAATAAAACAAAATGCTTCTAATAAAAGATTAATTATTTTTATTATTATTTAATAATGGTAATGATAGTATTTATATTAATTACTATTAATAACATAATTTTATATAATAATAATCCTAATAAACGATATTTGATAAAATAAAACAATTTTAGTAATAAATTTCTTCATTATCATATTCTTTTTACCCATAAAATTTATTATTATTAATAATATTATTATTATTAGGTGAATTTTTAATTTGGTTATTAAATAGATTGATATAAAAAGTATATTTAATAAACTGTATTACCATTATATAATTAATATATTTGGATTATATAATATTAATATATTGAATAATTTATAAATATTTATATTTAAAATTATTTTATTACTCTACCATACAAATTGAATTTACATAAGTAAATATTATAATATATAATAATATATTGTTAAATA
>JACVTC010000141.1:92500-100000 GCA_016946835.1 Neocallimastix lanati (nom. inval.)
AAAGTATTCAAATATAATTATAAAAATTTCATACTATAGCAATTAAGTTTATATTTCATAATTAATAATTTCAAATTATTAAGAGTTAAAATGATTGAATAATTGTATTTAGTTTATAAAATAAATAAATCAATAAATAAAAATTAAAGTTTATAAAGTTACTTCTTATTGATTAAAAATTTCTATAAAAAATAATAATTAATGGTATAGAATAAAAATTTTACTATCTACATATTTTACTTTTAATAATTTTACATATAATATAATTATATCATAGTAAAAAAAAAAAAAAAAAGACATTATCTTTTCATATTAGTTATCATATTACTATTATGTCTCTATGAAAAAATGTGTATTAACATTTTATAAGAAAAAAAAAATTATATATTTATTAATTAAACGATATGAAATTTATACTATTTTTTACTACGAGTTATTTAAACATCAAAATGATAATAATATAATAATATGTATAATATACAAATAGTATTTTTTTTTTTTTATTTATATATGTATAATCCATTTTATAATTCGTTAATCATTAAAAATTTATATTAGTGGATATTTAAAATAAATATTTAAAATAGTGATATTCAAAAAAAAAAAAAAAAAAAAAAAATAACAATAAAATAAAAAAAAGTCAATCATTGTTTATTATTGAATTTTAATTTAACATAAAATAAATTAAATTATATTAAAAATAATTTATGTATATATATTTTAATTTTAAATTAAACAAAAAAAAAAAATATCGAGTAAACTTCATAAAATAATATTAAATAAAAAAAATTTCTTAAAGTTACTAATATGGTGATATTTGTAAAAAAAAAAAATTAATATTTTTAATATCTATAAATATAAATATCTTTTTTTTTTTTTTTTAATGCATCATCTTTTCATTTATATATATACATATATTGTTATACTATTATTCTAATTAATAATGTAAATATCAACCATTAAATAAAGCAATTTTGAAGCAATTATTTTTTTTATATAAGAAAAAAAAAAAAAAAAAACTTTTTTTGTATTACCTTTTTTTTTTTTTTTATTTTTCATCAAATTAAAATTTTTAAAAAATTTAATAAAAGATTTAATTAAAAACCTTATCAACCTTAATTTTTTTTTCTTTATTAGAAAAAATTAAAGCACTTTTCAATCTGTAATATTAGAAAACAAAAAAAAAAAATTCATGAATATTCATAATATTAAAAAATTAATTGATTATGAAATTTTAATCATTAAACATTTATTAATTATAAAAACTCTAATATATATTAATATATTAATTGTTATTAAAAAAATAATACTAATAGTAGTATTGAATTAAAAATAAAATGTTAAAGTTCTAAATGATAATGATAATAATTATTATTATCTAATTAAATATAAAATTATAATGATTTAAAAAAATTTTTTTAAAAAAAAATATGTATTACAAAAGATTTAAATAAGTATTTTGGTAATTTTTATATTTATGTTGGTAGTAATATTTATTTATATTATAACAATTATTACTAAAAATTAATAAAGTTCTACCGATATTAAAATATATATATATATATATATTGAAATCATTGGTTAATATAACAACAAATAGTAAGAATATGTCATATTTATAATATTATTTTATATATATTTATATTCAATAGTTATATTTTGTTTTTTACAAATAAACCTATTTATTTTAAAAAATTATTATAATTAGTATAATTAATTAGTATATTTTATTATTTACAAATTTACATATTTTTATATATGATATCAATTAAAAAATATTAATATTTAAATAATAATAATAATAAAATAGATTATAAAAAGATATGACTAACAACTAAATTCCATATTATTTTATTCAATTTATAAATGTATTTATTATAAATGTATATATATATATATATATATTTTTTTTTTTTTTCCAATTATATTTTCATTTTTTCATATAATAATAAATTTTAAAAATTTCCATTATTTTATTATTTGTGTAGTTTATATATATATATAAGGTATTTGTTAAGGTTCACACTTATTTTATGTACATTATGACATTACATAGTGTATACATACTTATAATTATATAAAAGAAATAATGTAATTTTATATTTGAAATTGAGGTCTTTTATTTTAATAAAATATAATATAAAATAATAGTTAATTGACTAATAATATTATATATTTATCATTAAGTGTGCTCTAATTTCTTAACAGATTAAGAGTCTCATTGAATTGAGACTAGCATAGTAATGTTTATAATCTTACAAATATTTTAAATTTTACAAATATTTTAATTATACATTTATCATTGAGATAAATTTCCGTTATTTTAGATTTTATAAATAAATTATTAAAATGACATTAAAGAAGAAACAAAAACCTTCTTTAGAAGATAGCTCAGCTTCTTCTACACACACAGAAACAAGAGATGTTGAAGATGAACAATCTGATAATGAAATTAAATCAGATAAAATCATCATTCAACAAGTAAAATACATAGAAACCTCAACCAAATCCGTTTTCAATTATAAGGATTTTAAAATAGATAAAAACAATTTTGAAAGATGGTATGATGCATTAAGGCGCCATCTTATAGTACAGGATTATGAAGATTATATTGATAAGAATATAGATTTAAAGGACATGAACAGAAATCAAATTAAATCTGATAATGCTGTTCAATCTATTATTATTAATAGTCTTGATGAATCCTCCCAAAATTATTTAAAAGGATGCAAAACTGCTTTCCAAATGATTGATAGACTGAAAAGTCGCTTTTATCAATCTGGACAAGCTTTGTTAAATATTTTGGAGTACAAAATTAATAATTTAAAAATAATTAATAATGATTACATTTTATATTTAAATGAATTAAATAATCTCTTCGAACAACACCAAAGTGAAAGTGAAAAAATTAATAAAAATCCACTAGACGAAGAGACCAAAATTTTATATTCAGCAACAGAATTAAAAAAGGTTGGAATTACAACTTCAATTATTTATAAATTTACGACATTTAAAGAATTATTATCCGAATTAATAAAAATTCATGATTTTGATGAAAAGGTTGAAATATTAAAATCAACCAGTAAAAATTTAAAAGACATAAATATTAATAATGTAAACAGTAACATTAAAAGAAATAATAATAAAATTAATAAAAATAATAGAAATAAAAATTACTATTGTGATATATGCAAATTAAATGGACATTCAACAGATTATTGCAAATATAATAATCTCAATAAAGATAAAAATAAAAATCAAAACAGCAATAATAATAAAGTTCAAAATAAAAGGAAAATTTTCCGTAATTACAATAAAAATAACTATCATACAGGAAATATCAATGAAGAAGAAAATAATTCATACTCAACAAGTGATTCAGAAAATGAAGATGAATCACATATTTATTTCACCGGAAGTGTTACTGTTTCAAAATCCAATAATAATAACTCAAATAAAATGACACACTGGATTATAGATAGCGGAACTGGAATCAGTTTAACGAATGACATTAAAAATCTACATTATACATCCAGAGTCAATAATAAAAATATTATTTATCCAAATGTCAAAATTGATGAAATTAAACAAATTGGAAATTACATAGGAAAATTCAATAACAATGATTTTACATTATCAAATGTATATTATACATCTAATATACAAAACAATTTAATCTCTACACATTCAATTTTAGATAATGGATGTAAAATAATTATGGAACAAATTGATGGTACTGACAGATTACAAATCTATAAAAACAATAAATTAATAGCTAATATCTTTGAAAATGACGAACATTTATTTACATTTAAAACATTCCCATGCAAAATTACATCCAACAACAATAATCATATTCATAACATCAATTACGATTTATGGCATGCCAGACTTGGGCATTTCAACAATAACAAAGATATCAAATTGTTCGTTTTAGAGCATACTTCAAACCATAATAAAAAAGACTGTCATCAATGTAAAATTAGTAAGTTAAAGAAAAAACCTTTCTATTCCTCTTATAAAAAGGCGGAAAAACCAATGGAACTTGTTCATACTGACGTGGTTGGTAAACTTGAGAATTCTTATCTTGGATTTAATTATTATGTTACATTTTTAGATGACTATTCTCATAAGGTTTGGGTATTTTTATTAAAAAATAAAAGTGATGTTTATAATACTTTTATTTTCTTTAATAAACACATTTTAAATTCTACACCTTACAAAATTATTAATTTAAAATCCGATAATGGCACAGAATATATCAATAAAAATTTAATATCTTATCTCCAATCCGAAGGTATTAATTTTATTCACTCAACACCTAGTAATCCTCAACAAAATGGAAGAGCCGAAAGGTTAAATCAAACCTTAAATAATTGTGCTAAAACTCTTTTAAATTCTGCTAAGCTTCCTTTAAAATTCTGGGATTTAGCCATTCTTTGTGCTGCTCATTTATATAATTTAAATTCTCATCAATCTATCAACAATAATATCCCTTATGAATTATTCTTTAAAAAACCAGCTGATATTACTCACTTAAAAGTTTTTGGTTGTAAGGCATTTTTTTACAATAATCATAAAACTAACAAATTTGAAAATAATTCTAAACCAGGCATTTTTGTAGGATATGCTAATGATTCTCTTGGCTATCGGATTCTTGACTTAGAAACAAACTTCATTGTAACTGCCAGAGATGTATACTTTATGGAAGAAGTACCTGGTACCATTAATACTTCTTTCTTCACCAATAAATATATTGCTTCTATTATCGATTTTCAAGATTCTTTAATTGAGGGGGAAAATAATTTTTCTTCCGATAATAATAATATTCAATTAAAAAATCTTTCAAATCCTCAACACCATAATAATAATAATAATAATAATAATAATAATAATAATAATAATAATAATAATAATAATAATAATAATAATAATAACAATAACAATAACAATAACAATAATAATAATAATAATAATAATAATATTAATAATAATAATAATAACAATAACAATAATAATAACAATAACAATAATAATAATAATAATAATAATAATAATAATAATAATAATAATAATAATAAAAATAACACCAATTATAATAATAGCAATGATGTGAAAAATAATTCTAAAAATTCAAAAATTGAAAATGATGTCATGAACAATGATGATGAAAACCTCGGAAATTTAAATAATTATAATACTCTTATACATGATAATATTGATAATAATACTAATTCAAATATAAGCAAAAAATATACTGAAGTTAGTAATAAAGAATTCAACAAAAGGAAAAGATCAACAGATGATAATAATACAAATGATAATGAAAATAATGATAGTGATTCTGATATTGAACCACTCAGTCAGAAGAAAATAAAAATATTAAATAAAAATAAAAATAAAGAACATAAAATATTAAATATTTTAACTAAAGACCCAACCAACTTCATTCAAGCTCTTAGAACAAAAGAAGCTGAAAAATGGAAAATCTCAATTAATGACGAATTGAACAATATGTACAATAACAAAGTAATGGAAATAGTGGATAAGATTCCAACTAATGCGAATATTATTGATACTAAATGGGTATTTACTACAAAAGACAATAATATCAAAAAGGCACGACTTGAAGCTAAAGGTTTTCAACAAATTCCAGGTCAGGATTTCGTAGAAACTTATTCACCAACAGTACAAGCAGACAGTTTACGACTAACAGTAGCCATTGCCGCTAACTTAAATTGGAATTTAAAACAACTGGATATTAAAGCAGCTTACCTAAACGCCAAACTTGATCATGAAATATACACTAATATTCCAGAAGGTGATAATAACCATAAAAAGAAAAATAAATATTGGTTATTAAAAAAGGCCTTATACGGATTAAAACAGGCTGGTCGTATGTGGTTTAATGAAATATCAAAATTCCTAAAGAGTACTGGTTATATTCAATATAAAACAGATAAATGCTTATTTGGAAAATATAATAAAAATAAAAAACTAATAAGTTTATTGACTTTGTATGTTGACGATATTTTAATTACAGGTTATGATAATGAAATAAACAAAACTATTGAAAAACTTAAATATAAATATAAAATATCAAAGGAATCATCTGCAAATAAAATTATTGGTATCAACATATACAAAACCAAAAATGGTTATAAAATAAATCAAACAGACTATATTGATAAAATTATTGATAGATATAATATGAACAAAACCAAACTTATTAAAACCCCTACTAGAAAGATCTCTAAAAAAGAAAGAGAAGGATCCCCATCCGTAAATGTTCAAGAATTTAAATCCTTATTAGGAGCATTACTCTATATTGATGTAAAATCAAGACCTGATATATCATTTGCTGTAAATCAGGCTTCCAGACATTGTGAAGAACCTACGGAAGTGGACTATAAATCTTTAATGTATATATTACAATATTTAAATTGTACAAAAAATAAATCAATTTATTATAGCAGAAACAGTGAATTTATTGGTTATTCAGATTCAGACTTCGCAAATGATGAGACTACAAGAAAATCAACCAGTGGATATATTTATTTATTAGGTGATAGCCCTATATCATGGAAAACTCAATTACAAAAGAATGTTACTTTATCAACTGCAGAAGTAGAATTCGTAAGTTTAACAGAATGTGCTAAACAAGGCTTATGGTTTAAAAATTTATTTAAAGAGATATTCGATAAAGAAATTAAAATTAAAATAATGGTTGATATTAAAGCATGTATTGCTATTGCTCAAGATACTAACTCAAAAGGTAGGTGTAAACATATTGATATAAGATATAAATTTATTCAAGAGAAAATATTAGAAAATAAAATTCAATTAGAATATATCAACACAGAAAAGATGCTAGCTGATCCTTTAACGAAAAGTATTTCTGGAATTAATATGAAAATATTTACTGATAAAATATTCAAAGATTAAAATAATTAAAAAAAAAAAAAAAAAAAAAAAAAAATAAGATAAAATAAAATAAAATAAAATTAAAATAGATTAAAATAGTTAAACTGGTAATGCATAATGTAGGGGGAATGTTAAGGTTCACACTTATTTTATGTACATTATGACATTACATAGTGTATACATACTTATAATTATATAAAAGAAATAATGTAATTTTATATTTGAAATTGAGGTCTTTTATTTTAATAAAATATAATATAAAATAATAGTTAATTGACTAATAATATTATATATTTATCATTAAGTGTACTCTAATTTCTTAACAGTATTCAATATATTAATTATATAATTAATATGAATAGAATAGAATAGAATATTTATTAAAATAAAATTCAAATTGCTATGTTTGAATATAATAACCTATTTTTTTTTACGTTTATAAAAATATAATATTCTGTCCTTTTTTTTTTTTTTATGTTTTTTTCAATGATATATATATATATAAAACAATAATTTATAATAATTATCATATATTATATAATTAAATAAGATATATGAACATTGAAAATAATTATC
>JACVTC010000141.1:105000-112500 GCA_016946835.1 Neocallimastix lanati (nom. inval.)
TGCACATTTTTAAAGATTTCTAATAATAATATATATATTTTTATTTTATTTTTATTTCATTTTATTTTATTTTATTTTATTTTTTTTTTTTTTTTTTTTTTTTTTTATTTTATTTTGGTTTATTTTGGTTTATTTTAGTTTTATTTTAGTTTATTGTTTTTATATTTTATTTTAACTTTTCCTCTTTTTCATGACCTTCTAATACAACATTAAACTATTCAACTGAAAAATGTTTTTTTTTTTTTTTTTTTTTTACCTTGAAATATTTAAAAACAAATTATATCAACAAACAGCACAAAATAAAATAATACAAAACAAAACAAATAAAAATATAAATAAAAAAAAAATACTTTGTCTACTTTAATTTTATAATTTTATTCCTTTTTTTTTTTTAATTATATATAATTTTCTATATATTTACGTATTTATATGTATATATAGAGAGAGATTTTATCTCTAATTATCCTTTTGTCTATATATATATATATGAAATAAAATAAATTATTTAAAAAAAAAAAAAAAATAAAAAAAAAATTTTGTTTATATAGTTAATGTAAGGGATACAACGGTCTTTATTATAATATCTTTATGTATATATAAATATATACATATATACATTCTGATTACTTTCATTGCTCTCATCATCAATGGGTCCTGATTCCAATCACAATGAAGTCTTTAAACTACAATGTTGTATGATTGTGATAAATCTTTTTTTTTTTTTTTGCATAGGGTCTAACATAAAAAAAAAAAAAAAAAAAAAATAAGAAAAAAAAAAAAAAAGGATGCTTCCATGTCAAAAAAAGGGTTGCAAATTGCAAATTGCAAAAAAAAAAAAAAAAAAAAAAAAAGTCCTGATTTAGAACTGATGGCATTATAGTTATTGTAGTAGTAGTAGTAGTATTAATTCCGCTGATGTATAGAGGATTCAATTGCAAAATAATTCAGTCAGTTTATCACAAGCTTTCGTTTTTAGGGCGGGGCTTATGTGATGACCTGAACAGTCTCTTGAACTTGCACACCTACTTGAAAGAATACCTCTTCATCAAACGGTCACATACACACAGGTCATTTCTTGCAAAGGAAGATAATTCAAATTTTTAATATTTAAAAAAAAAAAAAAAAAAAGGTTTCGTCTACTTTTTAATTATTTATCTCTTTTCTTTTCTCTTTTTTTTTTTTTTTTTTTTTTTTTTTTTTTTTTTTTTTTCTAATAATATATAATTTTCTTTAAATTTATATATTTATATGTATATTTATATAAGATGGATTCAAAATATTAAAAAAAAAAATCAAAATATTAAAAAAAAAAAAAATAAAATAAAATAAAGTAAAAAATTTTTTTTGTTTATATTATATATATTTAATATAGGGATAAAATTTTTATTAAAATTAAAATATATTATTTATATGTATATATTGAAATAAGTGATAAATACTACGAAAATTCTTATACGTTTTTTTTTTTTTTTTTTTTTTTTTTTTTTTTTGCTGATGTGTTATACATAATTATAGAAAAATACAAATATACAAAATTTTTCTTTTTTTCTTTTTTCTTTTTTTTTTTTTTTTTATACTAAGAATAAACTTTATTTTTAATAATATTTCTTTAAGAAAAAAAAAAAAAAAATTTTTAAAAAAAAAAAAAATTTCGAAAATAAAATACATGAAATCGAATATATAAATAATATCATGGTTTTAAACCTATGATTTTACCCTCCTTAAATATTAATATTATAGATTATATACATCATTCATGGAAGAACTTTTTTTTCAAATTTTTTACTAATATATATATGTTATTGAATGTATTGAATGTATTATATATATAAATATATATCAAATCATTAAATAATTTTCTATATAAAAAAAAAAATTACTTTTAATATATTAATTTTAACAATAATATTTAATAACTTTTTCTCTTTTTTTTTTTTTCATTTATATATTTAATGATTATTATTGATTATATAATATTATATTCAATTTAATTATTTTTTTTATTATTATTCTCTTCCTTTTGCTTTATATATATATTAAAAGCATTAATGATGTATATAAATTATCAATTTTTTTTTATGGTATATATGTAATTTATGTATAATATTATTATGATATGATAATATAAAATGATAACGTATAAGAAATAAATAATTTAATTATAAGCTTCTCTATAAATTAATAACATTAATAAATAAATGTAAATGTTGTTAGGTATTATAATCTTAACGATAATAAATAAGCTGAATATTATAAATAAATAAATGTTTTTATCTTCACAATTCTAGTTATAAATGATATATTTAATGCAAAGATTTTTTTTTTTTTTGATACTGATATTTTTTAATATTAAAATAACTTATTATTTTATAATAAATATATAATTTAATTAAAATATATTATTGAATGATATAATATTTTATGTTTTAATTAATATATATAATCCAGTTTATGATTATCTTCAATTCTTTTTTTTTTCAAATTCCCAATTTTAAACCCATCATCTTCATTAAAATTAAATAATTATATACATATATATAAATATTTATAATCTTTCTTTTTTAAAAAAAAAATAATTTAATATTAATTTGAATAATATTAGTTTGGTATTGTTATATTCATTAAATTGTACTATTTAATGATAAAATATTTTTTTAAAAAAAATTTTTTTAATGATAATGATTTTAAGTAGACTTTTCTTTAATTAGTTAACATTTTTACTCTCAATAATAATTAACAACCTTTTCTTATTTCGCATCTACCGCTAATGGAGCTACTTCTGATCCAATATTACTTCCAAAAGGCCATGATAACTTCTTAAATAATTTACTCATCATATTTGGTAAACTAGTTGAATTTCTTAATTTTCTTGAGGTTGTTTCAACTGATAATTCTTGTACAGTTGCTGTTGGTAATACAACAATTGGATAATATGATTTTGATCCAACAAGATTAGTATATAAAGTATTAGTATGTGTAGTGGTTGTGGTCGTATTAACTGTGGTAATATGTGTATTTTCTAATCCATTACGTGTACCCTTCAACCATGAAAAAGATTTTGAAGCACGTAATCTTGGTACCGTTTTACATGTAGTTACAGTATTTGTAACTGTCATACAACCTCCACTACCCAATAAAAGTGATTGATTAGATTCTTTTCTTGTTAATGTAGTTGTAATATTTTGTATAGAACTTGATCTCTTAATACTATTTGGCTTTACTCTTGTTAAACTTTGTTCCATTGGATCATTATAGCATTTAACATTATTATATTCATTTTCGATTCTACTACTAACATCTAATTGACAAATTGAACGGCAAACACAATCATCATCCCTATATTCAACTAAATTTGGTATATTCTTTTGTACCATATTACTGTGAATCATTGTAAATGAAGAAGTTCTATAATGTTCCTTCCTATTCTTTAAAGAGCTAGAAACTTCCAAAGTAGAATTACTCATTGTTTTCCTTACCTGTGGCTTTCTTACTACCTTTTCCTCAGTTTTCTTAGCTACTTTATTAGATTCACTTTCACGAATTGGTAAAGATTGATAACCTTGTGAACGATTATCACCATTACCATTATTATTATCAAAACTTTTTCTCAATTCTTCATATTTCTTCTTTTTACTTTCTTGTAATTCATTTGTTTTTTGTTGAATATTTCTTTGTAAAATTTCTTGATTATTGTTACTCTTCAAATTTTTCATATTCATTATATATGATGGTATTGGAACTATATGACCATCCTTTTGGTGTAAACATGAAGGATCTATACGAATAATTTTATTAATTTCTTTTGTTTTTCTTCCAGTTGTATTTTCATTTTCATAATGCTTCCTTTCAATAATACTTTTTGTATGATTATTATGCTTTGCGACTTGCGGTTTTGGAGCAATTATTTCAACTTTAGATTGATCTTGTTGAACCTTTAAATGCTTTGGAATAAATGGCTTAACATCAGTATAATTTTTAAAATTAAATTCTAATACCTTTTCTGTCAGTTCATCTTTTTTGCCATTATTATTCTTTTTTTCTTCCTTTTTAGTATCTTTTTCACAAATTTCTTCATCTTTTTTGTTTCCACAAGTTTCCTCATTCTTAGCTATTTTTGAATCTTCTCTATCATTTTTTGCTGTAATAATAGATTCATTATCATCACCTGAATTACTTTCAGAATTTGTCGATTGCTCAGAATTGAAACTTGTTACTGATGAAGACGTAGATAAAGAGCATTCATTTTCTAATCCTTGCACACCTTCATCCTTTTGTACTGATATTTCATAACTCTTTTTCTTCTGACTTTTAATATCATTAGTATTTACTTTATTAATGGTTAAAGATGAAGAGGATTTATGATTTTCTGAATTGGATATTGAATTTAATTTGTTAGATGAAGAAATTTCTTGCTTTTCATCATTCTCTTTATTCAAAAGGGTTGTCTCTGAGAGTTTTTCTTTTGTTACATCATTATTATTTACTTCATCATTATTACTATCACCAATTTGATCCTTTAAACTATTTGTTTGAGTTAATGTTGATGAAGTTATTGAATTTGAAACTGAGGCTAATGATGTTACAGATACAGCTGTTACATCAGACATTTCTGATATAGTTTTATTTGGAACTAATAATTCTTTAGAATTTAAATTTAAAGAACATTCCTTTTCATTAATTTGTTGGCGTTCTAACTGAATTTTTAAGAGTGAAGTAGGTTTACCTAAACTTAAATTCTTTTTTCTTTCAATAAGACTTAAATCAATGATATTATCTCTTACTCTATTTTGCTTCTTCATTTTATTTTCAAACTTATTACTTCTTTTGCCGTTTTTATTTTTATTACCATTTTGTTCCTTTGTTTTCTTTGATGTTTGGTAATAATTTGAGCCATCTCGTTTATTTTTAGTTACAAATTGTTCCTTTGAAGAATATTTTTGGCCTTTCTTTTGTTTTCTTTGATTATTCTTCTTTCTCTTGGAAACTTGTACTTGCCATTCATCACCTTGACTAATATTATTACTTGGCATTATGCATTATTTAATCAAAATATATTATTTTTTTACAATATTCTAATCTTAAAATAGATATTTTTCTAATAACTATTTCTAAATAAATTAATAATATTACTAATACTACTTCTAAATATTATAAATTAAAATACTTTTTAATTAAAAAAACCTAATCTATATATTATTTTAACTTCAATTCTTAGAATATAAATTAAATTTTATCTGATTATTAATATATTGATTATTACTTTTTTCGTAATTTAGTAGGTTAAATTGACAAGATACCTAAAATATTTATTATATACAAAATATGATTAGTTATTTATTATTTTAAAATAAGATGCATAATTCCTGTCTATAAAATGAGGAAATATGCACAATTAATTATTTTAAATTAAAAAATACATATATAATTCTTTTATAAAACATTAATATTTAAAAGTTAAAGTTTTATATACAATTATAAATATAATAATCTATAATATTAAATTCATAATTATTATTAAATTCATTTAAATAAAAATTTAAATATTAACCTTTTTCAACAGTATTTAAGTTTAAAAGTACTTTTTTTTTTAATTCAATACTAAAAAATATTACAAAATCACTTTTACAAAAACAAATAATTTAAATTATTTTTTTTTTTTTTTTTGATTTAACTAATCGTTTAACTTTTATTTAATTCAACAGTTCAATTTTAATTTCACTTTTTTTTAAAAAAAAAATAAAATAAAAATTGTTTTATCAGTTAAACACTTGGTCTTTTTAATCAAATTCAAAAAATTTAAACGATATATTATACACTGTTTGCTTATGGCTTTTAATTGAAATATAAATTATTCTCGTTACTTTCAATGTTTCTATTTTATATAGTATAATTTTAATGTAGAAAAATATTAAAATTTTTCTCTAATAAAAGATACTCCCTTCGTACTACTATCTATTTTTCTATATTAACAATAAATAATTTATATATCTAATCAAAAATTTAAAATCGTAAAAAGATTAAGAAAGAGTGAAAAAAAAAATTTTTTTTTGAAGAAAAACTAGTCATTATATATTTATTATTTATTATATAAAAAAAAAAAAAAAACATATTATATAAACTTTATATTAATTTTTTTTTTTTTTTTTTTTTTAAGGGAAAATATAATTTATTAAATTAATATATATTAACATAGTATTTAATATATAAAATGATATAAACTATATATATTATATATTTTAATATATAAAGCCTGTTGTTATTAATATATGATATTTTGAATTTATTATTCAATTTATAATAAAATTTTTATAGTTTATAGTATAATCCAATATATTAAATTTACAGCATTAAATTTAAAACATTTTTTTTTTCTATTTTAAATAAACTTGATTTATTTTTATATATTTTATATACTTTAATTTAATACATATAAAAATAATAAAAAGACTATAATTATGTGTCATTTATAAGTAAACTTTGAAAAACTTTTAACTCATTAGCAAAAATTTAGAAGTTATAATATGAAATTATAATTAAGCATTTATGTAAAAAATATTTTTAAAAATAAAAAAAAAGTTTACAATCACCATATCTATAGCTTTAAACCTTTTGTAAAAAAAAAAAATATATATATATATATATAATAATAAAAATTAAAATAAAAAATGCATATATAATTTTTTAAAAAAAAAAATAATAATAATAATAAAATTATAATATCCATAATAAAATTTAATATATGTTAATGTTTATTTTCTAATATAAAATGAATTTATAGAATATATAAAAATTTTCATCAAAAAATATGATTGGGTTATAAAGGATTAACATTTATTATTGGATATATATTTTTTTTTAATACAATGGAAGAATATTAAAATATAACAATTATTATTTACATATAAATTTTAATTTTTGATTGGACTATTTTAACAACAATATATATTTAATATATTTACTTATAATAATATGTTAAGTTTAGATTACAATCCATAAATGACACTAATTTTTAATATGATGTATCATAAATATCAATTTTGATAGTTTTTTTAAGCCACGAATTATTGTACAATAATATAAAGCATCGTACAGTTTTATAAAAAAAAAGTAACAATTTATTATCTTTTGGAGAATTCTTTTTATGGAATATAAAAAAAGAAAAAAATTAATTTGTTTATAATATATTATTAATATATTAGTATTACACCCTATATTTATAATTTTAAATTAAAAAAAAAAAAAAAAAAAAAAAAAAAGATTATATTTCCTTTTTTATAATATTACTCTACAATTTTTATAATAATAATAGTAATTAATAAAAAAGGGAATACAGATTATTATTTAAAGCCATATAAAAATTGATGTTAGTATTATAATTGTTATTATAACTATTATTACATTATAAATATTATTATATTAATGATATTAATATAAAACTAATAACAGTAGTAATGTTCTATCTGTTCATTTTTTTGTTCAATATTACATTATAGAAGAATA
>JACVTC010000141.1:117500-147500 GCA_016946835.1 Neocallimastix lanati (nom. inval.)
GCATTAATAGTTAAAAATCAATTTTTATTAATATTAATAAAATAATTGTTGATTTTTCTATTAAATTAATTTTTAATAATAATTATAAAATTATATTTAAATTAAATATATTATTTTATTATATTGTAAAATAAATTTCATATTAATAATTTATAAAGTTTTTAATTTATATATTTATTTAAATAAATTTTTAATTAATTTGTAACAATCTATTTTATAATTAAAAATTTAATTTACATTTATTACTAAATTAGTCCTAACTTTTATTATTTAAAAAAAAAAAAAAAAAAAAAAAAAAAAAGAAATATAATTAACATTATATATACTATAATGAATAATTTGCATGAGTTTAAATTTTCATAGCTTAATATATAGTACTTTTGTGAAGTTTTTTTTTTTAATTTTATAATTTAATTGATTTTAATTTTTTTAAATTATTATTTAAAAATTTTAATCATTTATTTATGGATAAAATACAAAAGTATAAAACCAATATTTAATATTTAATAATTTAAATTTCATTTAATTCTGCTTAACAATTATTTAAATTTTAAAAACAAAAAGCTTTTCAATAATATAGAAAAGGATAAGAATTATAAATATTAATAATTTCAATATGTGTTCTACAAATGATGTAAAGAAAGAGTCAAATATTCAAGTGGTTGTGAGAATAAGACCACCTACAGAAAAAGAAATATTAGAAGAGTATCCTATATCTATCACTTCAAAAGGTTCACATCAAGTTGTAGCTATTCCACCCCATGCAACTACAACAAGGACATTTTATTTTGATAAAGTTTTTAGTCAACATGGTATGTGAATTATTTAATTAATATATATTTGTTTTTATAAATATTTTAATTTATATACATATATAAATAAAATTTATGTAAAATATAATTTTTAATTTTATAAATATTTTTTTCATTTAATATAATTTTGATTTTTATAATATCAAAAATGATGTTAAATTTCTTTTTCTTTTTATTATTATTATTATTGATAATAAATAGATTCTCAAGCAACAATTTATAATGAGATAGTATCCCCAATGATAAAAGAAGTATTTTTTTTTTTTTTAAATTACTATGAGAGATTGTATAACTTTATTTTACTTTAAACAAATAAATTAAGTATATATTTTATTATTGTTGTAATATTTTTAATGTAGATTTTGGAGGGTTATAATTGTACTATTTTTGCTTATGGTCAAACTGTATGAGTTTTGTTAATATGATGTATATTTTTTAATTTTCTTTTTTTTTTTTTTATGTAATTTAATTAGTTAACCTAAAATTTTATTATTGATATTTTATTAAAAAAAAAAAAAAAAAAAAAAAAAAAAAAATAGGGAACAGGAAAAACGTAAAGATAAATTTAATATTTATATGATACTTTTTTTTTTTATTATATGAAGTATATATAATATATTTTTATTAATTATCTATTTTAATTTATTTATTTTATTGTTAAATTTTTAATTTTTATAAAGATATACAATGGAAGGTAATTTAACTGAAATAACAAAAGATAATATTATTATTGGAAAAGACTGTGGTATTATACCAAGAGCATTGGATGAATTATTTAATTATGTAAATCAGGATGGAATTGAGGTAATATTATAATTAAATTGAATATGATATTATTTTATAATTTAAAGATATGTTTGAAAATTATTTATTAATATATATTGAATTATATTTATTTTTATTAATATTCTTCAATTATAAATAAATAATAAAGTATTCTTTAAGAGTTTCATGCATTGAAATTTATAATGAACAATTAAAAGATTTATTGAATTCTGATTCATCACTGAAGTTACAATTTTATGAGGTATGGAATAATGACAATATGTTACATGTATATTAGAATGCAAGTTAAAATGATAAATTGAATAATTATTAAATATATATATATATATATTTTAAATAAAATTTATGTTTTTAAATATTATAAAGAGTTCATTGAATCAAGTTATGGTGAAAAATTTAGAAGAAATACCTGTAAAAAGTGTTTATGATGCTATTCAATTATTTCAAAAAGGTATGAATGAAAGAAAAACATCAACAACAAATTACAATGAGAGATCAAGGTATTCATTTTATATTATTAATAATATATATATTTATGAGACAATGTTATATTTTATAATATATTTTTAAGGTATAAAATTTTTATATTATAATAATGATTCACTTATTATTTCATTAATTATATAATTTCCTTTATTAGTCGTTCTCATTGCGTTTATTCTATAACAGTAAATATTATAGAAAATTCAAAAAGCAAAGATTTAATTAAAGTAGGAAAATTAAATTTGGTTGATTTAGCAGGATCAGAAAATATTGGAAGATCTGGTGCAGAAAATAAAGAAGCAAGAGAAGCGTATGAATTTTATTCATATATTTTATATTATATAATATTTTATATTTTATATTTTATATTTTATATTTTATATTTTTTTTTTTTATTTTTATTAAATAATTTTTTATTTTTATTAAATATTTTTTTTTCTTTTATTTTTTATTAAATATTTTTTTATTTTTTATTAATTTTTTTTTATTAATTTTTTTTTATTATTAATTTTTTTTTTATTATTAATTTTTTTTTATTATTAATTTTTTATTTTCTATTAATTTTTTATTTTTTATTAATTTTTTATTTTTTATTAATTTTTTATTTTTTATTAATTTTTTAATTTTTATTAATTTTTTATTTTTTATTATTTTTTTATTTTTTATTTTTTATTTCTTTTCTTTTTTTTTTGACAATTGGATATGTTAATATTATTATTAATATAGAGGTGTAATTAATCAGTCCCTTCTTACTTTGGGTCGTGTTATTAACTCCTTAGTAGATCAGGCACATCATATCCCTTATCGGTAAGTTAATAATAATGTAATAATGATGAATTAATATAATATTATATATATATATATATATATATTTTTTTTTTTTAAATTAAAATTAATGTATTCTAAATAATTAATAATATTTATAGTGAATCTAAGTTGACAAGATTACTTCAAGATTCCATAGGAGGTAATTCATATATAAATATAATAAATTCAATTTTTAATAAAAAAATAATTTATAATAATAATAGTAATTAATTAATTATTATTGTCTTTATTATTTAGGAAAGACAAAAACTTGCCTTATTGCTACTGTTTCTCCTACTAGATGTAATATTGAAGAATCAATGAGTACTCTGGATTATGCATTTAGAGCAAAGAATATTAGAAATAAACCAGAAATAAACCAACATATAACAAAGAAGGCTTTAATTCAAGATTATATGAGCGAAATAAAACAATTAAAAAATATGTTAAGAGTTCGTATCTTTATAATATTTATTATTTTTTATTTTTTTATTTTTTTTATTTTTATTTTATTTTATTATTATTGTTTTTTTTTTTTTTTTTTTTTTTTTTTTTTTTTTTTTTTTTTTTTTTTTAAATATAAATATTAAATTAATATTATATTTAAAATTATTTTTTATAAATTATTTTTTAAAGTGTGCAAGAGAAAAAGATGGTGTTTATTTATCTAATGAAGATTTTAATCAATTAAAATTTTCATGCTCTGCTTATGAGGAAGAAAATAAAAAATTAAAGAAATTAGTTGATATTCAAGAAGATGAAATTACAAATTTAAAATATTCTTTAAAAAATAAATCCAATGAAGTTAAAGACTTAAAAGTAAATTTAATAAATAAATATTTTATTATTATTATTATTATTATTATTATTATTAAATAATGATATTATTAATTATTAATATTAATATTAAATTATTATTATTATTATTGTTATTAAATAATGATACTATTAGTATTAATATTAAATTATTATTATTATTATTTTATTATTTTTTTTTTAAACTTTCTAATGAAAAATAAATAAATATATATATATGATTTAGGTTCAAATTGATGAAAATTTACAATCAATTATGAAAAATGAATTAGAAAAACAAAATCTTCAAAAAAAATTAACTGAAGAAAATGTTTTATTAAAATCACATATGTTGTCTGAAGATAATCTAAATTCAATTTTAATTGATTTAAATAAAATATTAAAAAATTGCTCTATTGAATTATATAAATATCATTTATTTGTTGGTAATTAAATCACTAAATTGAAATTTTATTTTTATTTTTATTATTATTATAATATTTATTATGACATTTATTTTATTTATAATTATAATTATTATTATTAAAAAATAATAAATTATTACTCTTATTCGTATTATTAATAAATATATTAGATAAAAAACTTTCATTAGAAAGAGATAATGAAAAAATTTTTAATGAGTTCCGTAATAATGTGGTTAGATTAATGGAAGAATTAATCTGTAGATTAGATATTATTAAGTCTCGTAATAATGAATATGATGAATTACTATTTAATACCATTAAAGTTTTTATAATAAACAAAATAAAGGTATTGAATAATTTTTAATGTTTTTTTTAATATAAATATATATAATAATAATGTTTATTTATTTTATTACAATTACAATTATTAGGATTTTAATAACATTTTAAATGATATAAATAATAAAATTCAAGAACGTAAGAATACAATACAAAAGTTTAATTTATTATCACTTGATTATATAGCAAATAATGAAAATGCTTATCATTCAATGAAAGAAGAAAATTCTAAATTTATGGAAGATTTTTATGCATTATTTAATAACAATATATTAAATATTAAAAATGACTTTAATTCCTTTAATGATATATTTGATAATAAAAATATTATGGTATTTATTTATTAATTTGTTTTTACTTATTTTTACTTATTTATTTATTTATTTATTTATTTATTTTTATTTACTATTTAGTTATATAAAGACTTTAAAATTTCTTGTATTTTTATTAATTATATTTATTATTATACTTAAAAGGAAAATCAATATAGTGAATCTATAAATATGGAAATCATTAATTTTAAACAAGATATATCATCTTTTATGACTATAATGATGAATCAAATGATTTCAGTTAAAGACAGTATTATAGATCAAAAGAATAGAGAAGTAATATTAAAATTTTTATTTTAAAGAATTTATATATATATATATATATATTTATTATTAATTTTTTTTCTTTAATTTTTATTTCTATTTTAATTATATAATTATTAGATTTCTGAATTGAAAAAAACAATAGGGTGTATAAATAGTAAAAAATCTCTGGAATTAGAAAGAATAAATAATGATAAAGATAAATTAATAGATGATATTAAAGGATTAATTGAGACGTTTTCAGAAACTCATAGTAAAGTATTTACTGAAACAATTGAACCAATCCAGGAGACTTTGACTTCTTTATCAACTGATATCCTTTATATATTGATCATTGAATTTCTTATAAATTAACTAATATAAAAATATGTTGTTAATAAATATTTATAAATTTTTTATATTTATATAATTGTATATTTTAACATTATGAATTTTTTATCCTTAATTCATTATTATTATTATTATTATTATTATTGTTATTAATATTATACATATGGAAAATGAAGTCAATCAATTTAATGATGAATTTAATGAAATTGAATCAAATATTAATAAAAATGATAGTTTATTTAATAATAGAATTGCTACATTGAAAGAAAAAACTGAAATTCAAAATAGAGTAAAAATTATAATTATATTATTTAATTATTTTAAAAAATATTGTGAAAGTTGTATATATTAATTATTAATTAATCATTTTATTTCTATATATTTTTATTATATATATATATATATATATATATATATTATTTTTGCTATTATTATTATTATTATTATTATTATTATTATTATTATTATTATTATTATTATTATTATTATAGAATAATGCTGATTTTATTAATGAATCTAAAGATAAAATTAATAAATATAATTCATTATTGGATGAAGAAATGAAAAAAATCAATATACAAGTAAAACATTATGTTAATAATAATGATGATTTCGTAACCAATTTAGAAATTAAGTCAAATGAATATAAAACAAATAATGAATTATTTAATAAGAATATTATGCTTGAAATCGAAAACGATAGATTGTTTATTAATAAAGATTGTAATGATAATATCAAAACATCTGAAGAATTTTTGGAAAGTCTTGTTAATAATGTAATTTATACAATTTTATATTATTGTTTTATTATTTCTTTATATTAAATTCATTAATCTTTTTTTTTTTTTTTTTTTTTTTTTTTTTTTTAAATGAAAGAATGATGAAAATGAAAAGATTAAAACAGATAATTATAATAATTATCAATCAATTTCAAAGCAATTAAATGAAAACTTAATAAAGTCAAATAATATATTTAAGGAAAATCCATTATTAAATGAAGCCCCGAAAAAGAATAAATATTATAATATATACTCATGGAAGGTTACTCCAAATCATGGTAAATACATATAAATATACATTGAATACATACATACATATATATATTTATTATTACTATTATTATTATTAATATGTATTTTTTAATTTTTAATTTTATTTTTTATTTTATTTAATTTGTATTTATATATTTACTTTTATTTTTACTTTTTTTTTTTTTTTTTTTTTTTTTTAATATTTGATTTTTATTGGTTATTTATAACATTAATAATAATTGATAAAATTCAGATGATATTATTAATAATTATAGAAAATTATATAAAGAGAAGGAAGAAAATATTATTAATGAAAATGAAATCCCTATAAATGGTAATGATGAAAATGAAAATCAAGAAATTAGTCAAGAAATTATAATAAATGATACTAATGATAATAAAGATGAAAATAAAAACAGAAATGAAAAAGACTCATATGATATTAGTGAAAATGTTGCTATTGATTTAGATGAAAATGAAAATGAAAATAAAAATAAAAATGAAAAAGAAAAAGAAAAAGAAAAAGATAATGAAAATGAAAATGAAAATGAAAATGAAAATGAAAATGTTTCTAGTAATTTAATCGAAGATGCTGATAATAAAAATAACAATGAAAATGACGATATTGTTAGTGATTCAAATGAAAATGTTGGTACAAAAATTGAAAATGAAAATGAATTAGATAATAAAGAAAACATTGAAATTGTTAAACTGCCTGAAAAAGAACAAGATAATATTATTGATTTTACTGTAAATGGTATTGATATTAAAAATGTATTATATTTATCAAATGATAATATTAATTATGACTATAAAGAAATGAAACTTGAAGAATTAGAAAATAAGGATAAATTATTTAATTATGAATTATTAAAGAATGATTTAAGGAATGAAGAATTAAACTTAACTATCCATAATACTATCGATAATAATGAAAACTCTTCAATTGAAAATCTAACTGAAATTAATTCTTCAAGTGATAATGATAATATATATGATAATAAAAATTATCTTGCCAATGAATTTGAATCAAGTACTAATCAGAGCTCATCCGAGGAATTTGATATAAACAATTTACAATTAGAAGAATATGAAAATAATAATAATTCAAATTCAAATGATGGAGGAACCGTTAAAATTATAGTTAATGAAGAAGAAAGTAACAATTTATCTATTGATAGTGATTCATCCGTAGAACCTAATCTTAATAGAATGTCAAATAAAAAGAATGAAAATTTATTAAAATTAAAGAATGAACAAATGACAAGATCTCTTCAAAAAATGGATTCAGCTATAGAACTTGAAGAAAAATTAAATGAAGGAGAATTTAAATTATCAGGTAATAGTAATGATAATAAGATTGAATATGATAAAAATTTAAATGGTAGTTTTATCAGTATTAAGGAAGATGCTGATCAAGAAAGTTTAATAAAAAGTGAAAATCAAAAATTTTTAATGGGATTTAATTTTAATGAACAAAGGAAAGTAATTAATCAATCATTATCTGTTCCAAGTTCACCAATAAGAGTAAATAATAATCAAAAATTACAAAGAAGCAAAGATGATTTATCTTTAATGTGCAAGCCATTAAATTCATTAAACCTGCAATAGAACCACTTTAGATAATAAAAAAATAAAAAAAATATTATTTTAATTTTTTTTTTTTTTTTTTTTTATTATAATAATATTATAATAAAAATAAAAATACAAATAAATTAAAAAAAAAAAAAATAATAATAATTATTTATTTTTAAATTATTTTAATATATAATGTCAATATATTTAATATATTTATGAAATTTAAACTTTTATAAAATTTATTTTATTTTTTATATATTTATTTAATTATTAACCCAATTTCATATATATATATTTTAATTTATCCGATATTAAGCTTATTATTATTATTATTATATTATTATTTTTTATTTTTTTAAAAAAAAAAAAACTTAACAATAATTTATTACACTATAGTAAAAAAATTCAATCTATCCATATTTTATATATTTAATTTTTAAACTTTATATTATATTTAATAATATTATAATATTGTAATATATTATATAATATTTGATTATGCAATATCAATAAATTTATTAATTTATTTAAAAAAAAAAAAAAAAAAAAATATGGTAAAATATAAAATATAGTAAAATATAAAATATAAAATATATTTAAAGAAAATGAAGTTTTATAAAGGTAATAACAAAAAGGTAATAGAT
Source organism: Neocallimastix lanati (nom. inval.) (assembly GCA_016946835.1). NCBI lineage: Eukaryota > Fungi > Neocallimastigomycota > Neocallimastigomycetes > Neocallimastigales > Neocallimastigaceae > Neocallimastix > Neocallimastix lanati (nom. inval.). The sequence continues at coordinate 126,127 of JACVTC010000141.1, forward strand.
ATATATATGTATATGTAATTTAGTATTGATGCTAATAATGATAATAGAAAAATTTTTGTAATAATAATTATTAATACTATTACTACTAATAATCATAATTTATATATAATTATATTAATATAAACTTTTTTTGTTTAAGAACTTTCTCAAAGATTGTCAGAGTATCTTTCTTTTTATTTTTTTTTTTTTTTATTTTTTATTTTTTTTTTTTTATTTTTTATTTTTTTTTTTTTATTTTATTTATTATTTTTAATATTTATTTTATTTTATTTTTATTTTCGTTTTAATTTTTATTATATATATATATTTGTTTTATTTAAAAATAAGTTATTATTGTAAATTTTTAAATTATCATTTCTTTTTATGTGTGTGTGTGGGTTTGTTATGAATACAATATATATAAGTTCTTAATTTATAATACATTTTTATAATTACTTGATTTTATAAATTTTATATCAAAATTGTAAATATAAAATTCTTTTTAAATAAATATTTAATAGTTTAATTTAATTTAATAATTTGGTTTAAAGCAGTCTGTACCAAAAAGAATAGTATAGTAAAACTCTTTGGTTGTGTCTTCTCCAATAGCAATTTTGAACATATTTGTACTAATACCTCCCTTTTCAACAAGATTAGTAGTATATTCTCTTGTAATATTATATTTTTTAACACGCTTATCAATATCAAGATAATCATATTTTTGTTCATATTCTTTAAATGTTTGAATCATATTTTTAAGAAGATTAAGAATTGCGTCATCATCAGCTTCTGAACCAGTTTTGTCAATACTGGCTTCTTTTATATCATCATACCAACAAGGTTTGACTTCATTTTCTTCTAATTTAAGAGAATCTAAATTTTCTTTGAATTTTTTTATACATTCCTTATGCATTTCATTATTTTTATCAGTAACAAGTGAATCAACTTCAATTATACTTTGACGCTTATCACCTTTTAAAATATAATCAAATGAAAGTAATGGAAGATCTTTATAAAACGATGTAAGAATACAAGTTATCATTTGGAAAAATGGTGTACTACAATCCATAATGGCAAAATTTCCTACACCAATAATTTCATATTGATTTATGTTGAAACCCATTCCATTTATAGTCAAATTTTTAAATTTTGGTTGAATTGGACGTTCAAGTAATTTATACTTTTCCTTAAGCTCGTTAATTCCAAGCTCTCTAATACGACTTAACATCTCTTCGTTTTTCATTTTTTTTTTTTATATTTATTTATTTATTAATTTTTACTAATATATAAAATATATTTTTTGAAATTATTAATGATATATATATATATAAATGTGATAATATTTAGTTATTATTATTTTTTTTTTAACTTTGAAAATTTTTATTAAAGTGATAAAAAATTTTATAAAAAAAAAATAAAAGATAAAAACTGTAATTTTTTTTTTATTTTTATTTTTAAAAGTTTAAATTTTTTTTAAATTTATTTTATTAATATATTTTTTTTCATTAATAAATTATATTAAAATTAATAAATTAATTAATTAATTAATTATCTCCATAAAAAGAAATTACATAAAAATGAACACAGTCTTTATTTTAATAATCATACTTTGATCTTTGATCATATCTTTAAAAATAAATTATTAAATATTTTAGGTTAATAAATTAACATTTTTAAATAATAGTATTGTATAATCATTACTATTAAATAATTAATTTTATCGCTTAGTTTTTTTTTTTTTTTTTAAAACAAAAAAAAAAAAAAAAAAAAAACATGTTCTATCATAATTTCTATCATAATTCATTAATAAATGAATAACACAAATAAAATTATAAATCTAATTAGAAAAAATAAATAAAAAATAAATATATAAACTAAAAAAAAAAAAAGATATTTAAATTAGAAAACGTAATGAAACGTATACAATTTTTCTACTAAATAATTTTTACTATAAAATTTTCAATCTTTCTAATAAAAATTATAAATTATATCTAAAGTGAATAATGACCAATCAAAAAAAATATCCAATCATAGATTAGAATTAATTTTTGCTTTATGTTTGGTTACCTATCTACGGTCGATTATTCTCTCTCTTTTAGATATAATCAAGTTTTTTAATTAGGTGTGTTGATTTTTTGATTATAGTATGAATGATATGAATGAGTGTTTTATTTTTTCTTAATTTTTATGAATTATTAATGTTTAATGAATTTTTTTTATTATGTATAATGAATATATGTAAAAATATGGGGTTATAAATATTTGTATGAATTTTTTTTTTTTATTATTTATTTATTAAGTAATTAAAATGAGTGATGGATGCAATGTTCAATCAAAACTAATATATAAATATATATTAAAATAAAAATATAAATATAAATGATAGGCTTGACAGAAAGATGAAGCAAATCTGCCAGACCAGAGATATTACCATTCCAGAAGGTGTTACTATTGAAATTAAGGCCCGTAAGGTCCGTGTTAAGGGTCCACGTGGTGTTCTCTACAAAGATTTCAAGCATGTTAATTTCCAAGTTAAGCGTGTTGCTGCTAACAAACTTAGAGTTTTTATGTACCACGGAAACCGTAAGCAAGTTGCCTGTATCCGTACCGTTTGTACTCACATTGAAAACCTTATGAAGGGTGTTACTAAGGGATTCGAATACAAGATGAGATTAGTAGCTGCTCACTTTCCAATTAACGTTAACATCGCTGATGAAGGTAAATTAGTTGAAATCCGTAATTTCTTAGGTGAAAAGCTCATTCGTAAAGTTAAAATGCTCGAAGGTGTTAGTGCTGCCTACTCTACTAGTCAAAAGGATGAAATCGTTATTTCTGGTAACGATATTGAAAATGTTTCTCAATCTGCTGCTAACATTCACCAAGCCTGTTTAGTTAAGAACAAGGATATTCGTAAGTTCCTTGATGGTATCTACGTTTCTGAAAAGGTAAATAATAATATTATATTTAATATATATATATATGTAGTAATTATTAAAATATGAAATATTAAAAATATATATATATATATATATATAATTTTTTATAATAATTTTAAAGGGAACCGTTGTTAAGGATGAAATTTAAGTTGTATTTATTTAATTCAAAATAAATATTAATAAAGTATAATAATTTTTGATCGCTTCAATTATTAAATAATGTGAATATATTATCGTATTTTTTGTATTTTAATTAAGTTAAAATATAGATAAAAGGATTGTTTTGAAATAAAATATTATTGCTAATTTATTATTTATAAATGAATTACCGTATAAATAATTTTTGAATAATTTATATTAAATTAAATAATCAGTATAAAAAATAAAAAGTATAAATTTAAAATATCAAAAAAAAAAAAAAAAAAAAAAAAACATGGATCAAATGAGATTATAGAAAGTTTGAAATTGGATTAAAAATGAAAATTTTAGGAAGATGATAAGAAGAGGGGAATTTAACAAATTATTATAAGAAAAAAGAAAATAATATTTTTTTGATTGAAGAGTAGTAGAAGTAAAAATAAAGAGGTATTTAATAATTAACAAAAGTCGGAATGTACTGAAATATATATTATAGAGTTTTTAAAAGTGAATTATTGGGTTAGGTTATAACAAAATATAATTTTAATACTTTTTTTTTTAAAGAGATATAATATTTTGTTAAATATTTTATAAATTATTATGCTAACAAGTGATATTTGTTAAAACGTTAAATTTATATATTTGCATTTAAAAAATTAATAAGTTATAAATAAATATTGTTTCTGGATCAAAATTTGAATAATATATTTATATATATTTATTTTTATTAATATTGTATAATAGAGTCGTAAATAATTAAATCATTAATAGTAATAATGTTTTTTTTTTTTTTTTTTGTAGTGGAGGTTATATAAAAAAAAGTACGCTATTTTATTATTAGACAGTTATAATTTATAAAAAAAAAATAGTAAATTTCGAATATCCTCAATTCAACTTAGGGTTTTCGTGGATTATACGTTTTACAATGTGGTTATAAATACACTACTTCTATTGTTATTAAATGCAATGGTCTTGGATCTTTTAGATGGAATTCTTTAAATTTAATCTAAATTTCATCGATGATCTCTATGTTTTGTTCGTTAAGAAAAAAAAAAAAAAAAAAAAAAAAAAAAAAAAATGTTCGTTAAGAAGATTAAAGTGTCTAATCCTCTTTCCTTCTATGACTCTTTCTCTGATTTTGAAGATTATATTAATCATTATATATACTTGTTCCTTCTTGGTGGAACGTTAGCTTTAAATGAGCTACATTTCGATAGAGGGGAACATAGACAATTAAATGAACTACTTTTCAAAGGTTCATCTGAGTTACCTGTTCCAAAAATTGTGGGCTTGGTGGAATTCTTAACTAACGCAATACTTATCATAAGTAGTTCATTTTGAGCTATTATTTGATAGATATTCCAAAATACCAAACTTAACCAAGAGCGTCGACGTCGTACAGATAAGGCATAATGAAAAGTGAATCTCGCCTTAATAGTTCAATTAATGACGAATCCGGGAAGAGTTTAATGGATTTTAAAGATGTTATTTCTAGGTTTTATTATTTTTTTATTTATTAGGAAGGGAAAATTCCCGCATAGTACAACATGCCGAAATACATAATATTATTAGGCTTTTTTATTTTTTATTTTTTAACTTTTATTTTTATTTTTAATTTCCTATGTACTTTTTATCTACATTTATTTTTTATAATAAAATTAATAAAATTAAGGAAGTGTATTCTCTTCCCTATCTAAAAAAAAAAAAAAAAAAAATTCCAAAAATTTCGAATGAAATATTCTAAAGATACTGTAATTCTTTTTGAAAAATTATTTATAATTTCTTGGAGCAGTATCAACTCTGAAAATGCAGTAAAACAGGCTAGTAGAGCCAATGCCTCTGAACGAGAAGACCATGAGTTCTTTCTTTCAGATAGTTAATTCAAACCCTAATCCGGAATAAGTAATATGGAGGTGAGGTTCATTGCCTATGAACTTTATTCTGATTTAATTTATGCACTTTGTTTTGAATGTTACTTTTTATTTTACATTACTATACCAAATATTATTACGTTCTAATTGGACAAATAATATTTATTTATTTTATTAATTCTATGTTTTTTTTTTTTTTTTTTTTTTTTTTTTTTAAATAAAAAATATTTATGTTATTAATAAATGAATAAATAAATATATAAAGATCTCAATTATTACTTAAAAAATTTTTATAATTTTTAAATATAAAGTAATAATGTAAACACTGTTGTCACAGATATGAATAATAATATGGAATCAAGTATTGATTCTGATAATAGTAATGAAGTGTATACTATTAATAATAATTATTATAACAATAATAATAGTGTTATTAATCAAAGTAATAGTATTGTAATTATATTTAGCATATATTCAAAACAAAATAATATTTTAACAATATTGAAAGTGTTGATGATAAATTATAATAAATGTAAATTATATAATATACATATATATGCGCTAAAATATAGTAAATAAAATTAAGCACATTATGTTTTATTATAAATAAAATTTATATAAAATAAATGTTTATATATGTAATAATTATTATTTAGAAAGTGGATTCTTCTTTACTAAATAAAATATAAATTATAAAATATTAAATCTGAGCTTCATATTTCATTAATATATAAATTAATTTTACTTTATTATATATATATTATTTTTATTTTATTACGTATTATGAATAATAAATATATATATTTTAGTATTTAGTCAATATATAATAATACACATATTTAGGAAAATTTATAAAATTTTCAATTTTTTTTTAAAAAAAAAAATCATGTGTTAATGTGTTAAGGAATATATTTATATATATATATATTTTTTTTTCCGGAAAATTTTTAGTTTAATTAGAATTTTTAAAAATTTTAATGTTTTTTTTTTTTTTTTTTTTTTTTTTTTTTTGCAAATATTAAATACAAATTTTAAAAAATGTTAATATTATATATATATAATATAATAATATAATATGTTTAATAATAATTTTTTTTTATATAATAAAATAATAAAATAATAGTAATAATAATAAAAAAATGATTAAAAGCTATTAATAATTTGAAAGAAAAAAGAAATATATAATAAATAATAATAATTTTTATCAAAAAAAAAAAAAAAAAAAAATTAATTTGATAAATTAGCAATTTTTTTTTTTTTTTTTTTGAAAATTTTTAGTCTAATAATTATTTAATCATATTTGAATAATTAATTTATAATTTTTTTTTGTTTTTTTATTATTATTAATTTTTTTTTTTGTTTTCAAAAAAAATATTTTTAAAACTAATATAATTAATAAGTATTATTAACACACACATATAATATTATTACTATTACTATTATTATTTTTTTTAAAAAAATTAATGAAATAAATAATAAAATAATAGTATTAAATGAATAAAAGTTATAATTTGATAGAAACATTTAATAAATAAAATTTATTATAATAACATATAATTTGATATAAGGTCTCCATTAATTATTTAATAAATTAATTTTTTTTTTTTTTTTTTTTTTTGATTATGAATATGATATTACAACAACAACAAATTATTATCTTTAAATTATATTGAAATAGTATTTTTTTCTTTTTTTTGTTTGTTTAATTTATATATATATATATTATATAATATTTACATTAGCATTAATATAGTATTGAGTTTTAAAAAATAAATAAATAAAAATATTTTATAAATTTATTTACTACTTTAATTATTTTCTTTAATTCAAAAACTTATTTGTAATATAATGTTATAAATTATATGAATCAATATCGAATATTTAATTGTTGCGAATTATTTAAATATTTGGAGTTTCGTTTGGAGTTCCATTTTCACTCACAGCTTGCTTTTCTTTTTCTATTTTTTCCATTTCCTTTTGTTTTCTTTGCTCTTCTTGTAAATGCATTTCTTTTAATAAATTCCTATCACGCATATCTTTACGGACATAATTAACCTTTTGTTGAAATACATTTGAAATATTTGATTTTTTCATATTAAGTTTTTGAATATCTACACCAGGTAATTTCATATTCCAAATTCGTTCTTTATATATCATTTTATTATTGATAATAATAATAAAACCAATATTCACATCATCAACAATAACAACAACAATAACAATAATAACAATTATAATAAATTATTATACAAAAAAATTTTTTTTAGTATATAATTATTATATTTTGTAATATATATATATATATATAATTATTACCTAAAGATATTTGTACATCTTTGGCTTCTATTTTTGTAGAGTTACGATGCTTTGCCATTTTTGATGCGAATATTGTCATTTGATCAATTAAATCATCAGCAATATCAAATAATAACTATATTTAATTTATCAAATTTGAATAATATCGATTTTATATATATATATATATATATATAATACATCAATTATTTAATTTATAAAGCTTTTTTTTTTTTTTTTTTTTTTTTTTTTTTTTTTTTTTTTTTTTAATAATAATAAATATTTTTACCTGTTCAGTATAACCACTTAACTTTTCATTAGGTGTTATTTCATTAACTAATTGTTTAATATTTCTTTTTTTCGTTGATACATTTGAATTAAAAACCATATCATGGAATTTTTCTTCTCTTTTTCTTTTTTCCAGTAATTTACCACTAATTTTTAATGGAGGTCCTCTGATACAGTTTGTAGATGATATTTCTGTAAATACTTTAGTAGATTGGAACGGTGATTTAGGAAGAATAATATTTGTAAAAGCTCCATGTTGTTTTAATGATTCTAAAACTAAATATTTTATTTTTACGAATTCAAATAATAAAGAAATATGATTGTTATATAATTTAAATAGATAAATAAATATAAATAAATAAATAAATAAATAAATAAATAAATAAATAAACAAACAAACAAATAAATATATATATACATATATAAATAAAAACCATTGATTAATTAATAATCTAAAAACATATATAGAATTTATATAGATTTATTTACCTTTTAAACCATTATTGCTCATTAACATTGGATTTTTGTTGTTTATATATAAAGTGTTATTATTATTAGTGTTATTATTATTGAATGGAAGTGTTTTATTTTGATTAATATTTATATTCCCATTCACCAAAGCCTGTGATTTATCAGCATTGGATGGTGATAAATTATTAATGGACGATGTACTACTCGATCGTGTCGGATTCATTTTTGGAGAAAAATATTTATTTGGTGTTGTAATACTCTCATTTTTATTATCTTGTGATGATATATTACCATTAACATGTGGTTTTTCTATTGGCGAAAATGATTTATTGGATAATAATTTTCCATTGACATTAGGAGTTTCTTTTTTAATATTATTTACTATTGCATTTTTTGTTATATCTACTGAATTAACTAACGGAATTGATTGGGTTATTGGTATTGTGGTATTATTAATTATCTTTTTATTGGTAGTGCTGATTATAGGACTTGCAACGTTTTTATTTTTAAGTGCTGGAGATTGTACTATAGGTGGTGTCTTTTTATTGTCAATTGTAGTTTTAGAAGGCATATTAGCTGGAATTTTACTTGATACTTGTGGAGAAGATTTTATTGCTTTTAAATTAGTCACAGGAGAAACAACTGCTGTTGTTGTAGCTTTATTTAATGGGGAGAAAGACTTTGATAAGTTTGCTTTCGGTGTATTTATTTTGGCAGATAATGATGGTGAAGGAACTACATTAATTGTAGATTTTGCTAAATATGAATTATTAATTGCATCTTTATCAACTGCATCTTTATTTATTGTATTAGAAGGTGTTGTTACTATTTCTTTTTTAACTTTAGATATTGGTGATAATTGCTTTTGCTGGGTTTTTAATATTTCGGCTTGTTTTTGAATTGGAGACATCACTTTTGCAGTTGTAGCAGTTACTACTGAATTTAAAGGTGTTGCTGTTCCAGTAACTGATTTATTATTTAAATTATTTAAATTTGATACACTATTATTTGTACTAGTTGAATTTTTTGTACTTGTTGTAGGTGTTTTTATTTTTTCTTGTTTAGATGAATTCTCGATAGTCGTTTTAGGTGAAAAATTTGGGGTTGATGAGGGATTTAAATTATTTATTTGACTCATATTAACTGTAACATTTGCTTTGCTTAAAGCTTCAGTTGATACTGATTTAATTGTACTTGTTGAAATAGTTGGTGTTCCTGCTTTTGGTTCAACTTTAGGTTGGGCTAATTGCATAGATAATTTCGATGTTGCCTGTAAATTGGTTGCTTGTAAATTCGTTGTTGCAGTTGCTAATGTTGAAGTGGGTACTACTGAAGTACTTGTGACAGAAGTAGGAAGTGAAATATTTGATATATTGTTTGCACCCAATATTCCAGGATGAGTTTGCTGTTGCTGAAGATCTATTTGTCCATTTTGGAATAACCCTAATTTCTGCATTTGTTGTTTTTGTAGTCTCATTTGTTGCTGTTTTAATAATGTTTGATTAATCATTGGATTATTTGTCATATTAGATAAAATTTGAACTTGTTGTGGTGTTAATTGTTGGAGTGACTGTTGCGAAATAACATTAGGTTTAGATGTAGATGCCAAACTTTGTTGATAAAGATTTGAAAGTTGTTGTTTTTGAAATTGTTGCTGTTGCTGTTTTTGGAGTTGCTGTATTTGGAATTGTTGTAGTCGCTGTTGCTTTATTTGTTCTATTAATTGAGCTTGATTAACATCTGTAGGATTAATTTGAAGTTGTGGTTGCTTATCCTTTTGATTTTGCTGTTGTTTCATTATACGAATTTTTGCGATAAGCTCTTCAAGACCTTTTCTTCTGTTGAAAAGAGCTTGTTTCTGCATCTCTGATATATTCGGTTGTTGTAGTTCAGCTGTTACTTTGTTCAGTTCATTTATAATACTTATCACCATATTTTCTTGACGTTGTTGTTGTATTTTTTGTTGCTGAAGTATTTGCTGGGCTTGTAAATTTTGTAGTTGATTTTGCTTCGCCAAGAAATTTTGTTTCGTTATATATTGTTGTTGTTGTTGGGCTACAGCAGCAGCATTTATTTGTTGTTGTTTTTGTTGCATTAATTGAAGAGCTGCGACAGAATTTGGTGTTGCAACTCTATTCATCTGTTTTGCTTGTGCTTGAACTGTCAAATTTTGGGGAAGATATGGAATTGGCATTTGATTCTGATTTTGATTTTGTGCAACAGCTGCAGCAACACGTGCTTGTTGTCTTTGGAATAATAATCGCTGTTGAAGTGAAATTGGTAAATTTGATAAATCAGATTGCTTATTTGGTTGAGACATTTTTTCTTCTTTATTTATTTTAAATAATCTTTATGTAATAAATATATAAGAATTATCTACAAGTTTTATACTTGTATTTCATTTAATTTTATTATTTTTAATCTATTATAGTAATTAATAGTAATAAAAAAAAAAAAAAACCAAAAAAATAATTAGTTACTTATTTTGAAATTTTAATAATTAGATTTTTTTTTGAATTTAAATTAGAAAATTTATATTTATGAGATAAAAATATTATAAATGTTTACTGTATTCATTCTATTTTAAATTAATAAATACATTTTATCCTTAATACATATAATATTATTTATATAATAACTTCATAATTAACTATTATTAACTTTATATAAATATGTAAAAGAAATTCCATTAATAATTAATACTTTCTTCTTATAAATATATTTATTTAATTACATTTAAAAATATCCCATTTATTGTTATTATAAGTATTATTTTAATGAATTATTTTTTGAAAATAAGGATATACTTTTATATTTTAGGATTATTTCAAAAAAAAAAAAAAAAAAAAATTTAAATTAAAATATACATATTATTAAATATTAATTATCATCAAAATTTAATTGATGAAAATTAAAAATAAAAAAAAGTGATTATATTATTATAACTGTTGTTATACTCTTTCTTTTACTTTTACTATTACTACTACTATATTATTATTATTAATGCCATTATTTTTGTTTATTTATTTTTATTTTAAAAAAAATTGTAAAATTCATAATAAAAATAATTTTTCTTACATAAAATTATATATTATTAATAAAGCTAAATATTATATCATTCAGATGAATATTATTAAAATTATAATAAATATGCTCTTATAAATATAATTTTTTTTTTTTAAGGTATAATTTAAATGAATTCAATAATATTATTTTTATATAAAAATTAATTATTTAAAAAAAAGAAATATAACATATGCGAAAAGTATTTTATAGTTGAAAAAAAAAAGGAAATAAATAAAATTTTTTTTAAAAAATTAAAAATTATGAATAAAAAGTTATTTTGTTTTTATAATACTTTATAAATAAATAAATAAATAAATAAATAACTAAATAAATAAATGAATAAATGAATAAAAAATAAATAAATAACTAAATAACTAAATAACTAAATAAATAAATGAATAAATTCATAAATAAATAAATAAATAAATAAATAAATAATAATAATAATAATAATAATAATAATAATAATAACATTTAATTTTATTTATAATATTATTTTATTAATGATATTTATTTACAAGTATATTATTAAAAACTTTAAAAGATACACATTAATTAATATTTCAGTCCTTTAATTCCATCATCTCTTATAATAAATTTACATTTAGAATACGGTATATAAGACGATTGGGATACTGTCAATATTCTTTCAATTTCTGGTTGTGTTTTATGTACTTCATATATATTATTGTCAATATAATTTACAGTATTTCTGGATAGTTCAATTCTTAAATTGATGCAATTTGACCAAGTTAATCCTAATGATGGAACTTTTTCATTTGATAACTTTAATAAATTATCATTAATATTATCTGAAACTTGATTTATACAAATTACAATCAAATTTTTTTTGTCACTAATTTCTTTTAGTCGACTGGCAATTTCTATTAATGTTTTTGCTCTTTCTTGAAAAGATAAAGTATTATTTTCACCTCTAAAATTAAAAGCAATTGAATCTATAATTATTAATCTAATATTTGGTAATTTCTCCAGTATATTAGGAAGATAATAATAGAGATAATGTTGTTGCATTTCTAAATCTATTAAAGTTTCAACATAAATGTGTTGACAAGGATCATAATCAAAATATTGTCCATATTTAAGCATAAAAAAATATTTTAATGTCTCCAAACGATTACTATAAAAAGATTCGGTAGTTAGATATAGAGCATCTGTTATATTAAAAAATAATTAATTTAGTAAATAAAATTAATTGTATATATATATATAATTAGCGAACCTCCTTTTAAACCTCCTAGTTGCTTGGGTAGTTGAACCATCAAACATAGTTGTAAGGCTAATTGCGATTTTCCAACTGCGCTTTCTCCTACTATTTCTATAATTCCACTTTTAGTTGGTAAACCTCCTTGAAGTGTTTTATTTAAAATTTTATCACCTAAAGCTAATTTTTCAACATATTTTTCTTGGAATAATTCTATTGCTGATTTTGGTTTTGTCGGATATATTATGTTTGAAATTAATGTTAATAATGAACGTATTTCTTCCGTCTTTAATTTAGTTTTTGTCTTTATTTTATTTTCAGAATCTAATAATAAATCAGTACATGTTTCATAATTTGCTGTTATTCATTAAAAATAGTAAATAAAATGTTCGAAAATTTTAATAAATTTATAATTTTTTAATTTATTTTTTTATACCATTTTTTAAAGAATGAAGTATTTTTGAATTTATTGGAAGATTTTCTAAGTATATAAATTTCATTAAATATATAGACTGTATATATAAAATAAAATTTTAAAATATTTAATAATAGAAATGTTATAAATACATTTTTATTATATTAGGAATATAATAAAAAAATATTATTCATATACAATATATTATTAGAATATTATATATGAAATTTTTAATAATCATATAAATTTTTTGAAAAAAAAAAAAAAACTATTATAAATTTGATTCGATATTTGATTTGCTATAAAATCATAGTATATATTATGATTATAATCAAATATATTTATATATTATTTTTTTTTTAATCATTATTTTATAAATTTTTTTTCATATTTCTCTACTCCACATTTTTTTAACAAAAAGACCATTTAAATTTTTAGAAATAAAATAATAAAGGTATATATAAACAAAAATTAATATAAATTTAAATGATGTTAATGTTATTTGGTTGAAGATAAAGATGTTCAAAAAGTCAGAATGATTTAATATTAAATTTAAGCTTTTATTAATACTTCATTGAATTGATAAAAGGAAAAGCTAATTTAATATTATTAATAAGGATGTTTTGTTTTTTTTTGTTAATCTTTTTATTAATAAATACAAATATAATATCTCAATAATAATAACCATATAGTTGTAAATATATATATTTGTTTTCTTTTAATTTTTTTTCATAAAAAAAAAAATTAAATATTTGATATATCATTGATAATTTATAATAAAATTTTATTATATTTCTCAATATTGTATTGATGTAATTGAATATGATAAGCTATTTAAAATAATTAATCTTAAAAGTTTTTTAAAAAATATCTATATTAATAAATAAATTCATATATTATAATATTAAAAGGAAAATGGCCGATAAATTAACTCGTATTGCTATTGTTTCCACTGATAAGTGTAAACCAAAGAAGTGCCGTCAAGAATGTAAAAAATCTTGTCCAGTTGTAAGAATGGGTAAATATTAAATTAATAATCAAAAATAATTTATTTATACAAATATAACAATAATATTAATCAGAAATTATAATTATTTGAATTATTATTTTAAATATTTATCTATGAAAAGGTAAACTTTGTATTGAAGTTACACCACGTGATAAGATTGCATTCATTTCAGAAGAATTATGTATTGGTTGTGGTATTTGTCCAAAGAAATGTCCATTTGAAGCTATACATATTATTAATTTACCTACTAATTTAGAAAGCAATACTACTCATCGTTATTCAGCTAATTCATTTAAACTTCATAAGCTTCCTGTTCCAAGACCTGGTCAAGTTCTTGGTTTAGTCGGTACTAATGGTATTGGTAAATCAACTGCTTTAAAGATTTTAGCAGGTAAATTAAAACCAAACTTAGGAAAATTTGATGTAAGTATTAAATCGTAAATAATAATACTAATAATAATAATTTTATAATATAAAATTTCAAATAATTTTTATGGCGACACTAATCATATTTTAATATTAATGATAAAAGGATCCACCAGATTGGGAAGACATTTTAAAATACTTCAGAGGTTCTGAACTTCAAAATTTCTTTACCAAAATTTTAGAAGATAATCTTAAGGTAAAATCGTAATGTATAAATTTCTTTTTTTTTTTTAAACATTAAAATTAAGAATTAATAAAAATGTATTTAGGCTATTATTAAACCACAATATGTTGACCATATTCCAAGAGCTGTTCAAGGTACTGTTAAGGAAATTCTTATGAAAAGATTTGAAAATCCAAATGGAAAAGAAATTATTAAGGAATTAGGTAAGTAATAATATAAAAATTGAAATTAATATAATAATTAAAATTATTAAAATACTATTTATATAAAATTTAATTAATAAATAATAGAATTAAAGCACGTTTTAGATCGTGAAATTAAATTATTATCTGGTGGTGAATTACAACGTTTTGCTATTGCTATGTCAGCTGTACAAAAAGCTGATATGTAAGTATAAAATATATTTAAATTGAAAATATAATAGAATTAAATATATTTATTAATTAAATTATTAATTAATTATTATAATATAGTTATATGATTGATGAACCATCAAGTTATCTTGATGTAAAGCAACGTCTTAATGCTGCTAAAGTTATTCGTTCTCTTCTTAATCCAGAAACGTACGTAATATATGTTAAACTTTTTATATAAATATATATTTATAAAAAATTATATTTATTTTAACAAGTTATTTTTAATTTTAGTTATGTTATTGTTGTCGAACACGATCTAGCTATTTTAGATTATCTTTCTGATTTCATTTGTGTTCTTTATGGTGTACCAGGTGCTTATGGTGTTGTTACTTTACCATTTAGTGTAAGAGAAGGTATTAACATTTTCTTAGATGGTAATATCCCAACTGAAAATCTTAGATTCAGAGAAGAATCATTACAATTTAAGATTGCTGAAACTGCCGATGATATAGCAGCGGATAAGATGAGAGTTTATAAATATCCAAAAATGACAAAGACTTTAGGAAACTTTAAATTAGATATTGAACCTGGTGAATTCACTGATTCAGAAATTATAGTTTTATTAGGTCAAAATGGTACTGGTAAAACTACTTTCATTCGTATGTTAGCTGGTTTATTAAAATCAGATTCTGAAGAACAAGTTCCAGAATTACATGTTAGTTACAAACCACAAAAGATCAGTCCAAAATTCCCAAATACTGTTAGAATGCTTCTCTTAAAGAAAATTAAGTCAATGTTTATGCACCCACAATTCCAAACTGATGTTATTAAACCATTAAATATTGAAAAAATTCTTGATCAAAATGTTCAAACCTTATCTGGTGGTGAACTTCAACGTGTTGCTATTGCTTTATGTCTTGGTCAAGCTGCTGATATTTATCTTATTGATGAACCATCTGCTTATCTTGATTCTGAACAACGTATTTTAGCAGCTAAAGTTATCAAGAGATTCATTTTCCATGCTAAAAAGACAGCTTTCATTGTTGAACACGATTTCATTATGGCTACTTATTTAGCTGATCGTGTTATTGTATATGATGGTAAGCCATCTAAGCATGCTCTTGCTAATGCTCCACAATCTCTTCTTTCTGGTATGAACAAATTCTTAAAATCATTAGAAATTACATTCCGTAGAGATCCAACTAACTTCAGACCACGTATTAACAAGGCTGATTCTTTAAAGGATAAGGAACAAAAATTGAGTGGAAATTATTTCTTTATGGAAAACAATTAGATTTTGATATATTAATTTAATAGAATATATATATTATTTTTTTTTTTTTTTTTTTTTTTTTAATGTAAAATTTTAAAATTTGGAATTAATTTATTTAAATTTTTACTTTATAATAACTCTTTTCTTTTTCTTTTTTTTTTTTTTTTTTGTCTTATTTAAAATCAATATATATATTTATACTTAATAGTAGTTATATAAATATAATTATTACGGGTATAAGGTTAAAAAAAAAAAAAAAAAAGAAAAGAAAAGAAGAAAATAAGTATATATATATTATGAAATCATAAATTCTTAAAAAAAAAAAAAATTGTAATTTTCTAATATAAAAAGTAAATTATTATATAAATTTAAAAAATAATAAAAAATGAAAGATGAAATAAATATTTATTTTTAAATAGTGTATAATGAAAGTGACATAAGAAATATTTATATAAATATATAAATATGTTATTTAATGTTACAATTATAATGCATTTTTTTTTTTTTTTTTCTTTATTTTTTTTTTTTGGATTGAATGAAATAATTGTAGGTCTAAAATTTGATATGAAAATTTTTTTTAGTATTAAAAATTATATAAAATAAATACACAACATGTGATCATTGTGAAGTGAAAGAAATATCATATTTTACTATATACATTAAATTATTAAATTTTATTGTGTATTAAAATTGACATTCATTTTGTTGGGTAAATGATTTATTATTTTTCTTTCATTTAATGAAAGAAAAATAATAAATCAAGAAAAATCGTTTAAATAGATTAATTATGCTATTGCATAGGCAAAGTACTTTTTTTTATTTTAATATAATATGAATTTCAATGTTAATGGCCTTAAGTTCTTCAGATGAGAAATATACTTCCTTTAGCATTGGCAATTGGTATTATTTGTTTGTTTTTATCATTATGGATAGGCATTGCAAAATACCAAACTTATCCAAGAGCGTCGACGTCGTACTGATAAGGCATAATGATAATACAGGATCGTCATCTATTGCTACGAAGGATGAATCTCTCCCTAGTAGTTCAATAAATGATGAGTCCGGGGAGAGTTTAGTGGACACCACACTATCTATTTTAAAGATGTTACTTCTAGGTTTTATTTCTTTTTTATTTGATAGGAAGGGAAAAATTCCCGCATAGTACAACTTGCCGAAATACATAGTATTTTCGAGCTTTTTTATTTTTTTATTTTTTAATTTTTTATTTTTAATTTCAAATGTACTTTTCACCTACATGTATTTTTTAAAATAAAATTTAATAAAGTTTTGGAAGTGTATTCTCTTCCCTGTCTAAAAAAAAAAAAAAAAAAAAATTTATCATTATGGATATAGCCCTAGTAAGGATGTATTTGATCTTTCCTTTATAATTAGTTGGAAATTTCGCTTACTTGGGGAATTAATTCTCAACGTAAAATTGATTCCTTAATACGAGGAAATAGTTCATTGGCATTGAAATATTTTAAATTTAAAATTATATTATATATATATTTTTTCTTTATTTGTAGTTATTGTCAGGAAAGTATTGTATATTTTAAGTTTTATTTATTTTTCATTTTTTTCCTTATCTTTATCTTTTTTTCGAGTGTCTCTTTTTTACTTTATTATTTATTATTTAAATCATGTATCCTTTTATTCTTCTTCCTTTTGTTTTACATAAATATATTATATTCATATAGGTTTTTCTTTATTTAATGTTTCTTCTTTTATTTCCTTTTTATTTATGATTTTATTAAATTATACATTTAATTATTTTATCTTGTTCTTATTTTATTATTAAAGTATATACTAATTATTTATTACATTTTCATGAATTTTTACTCTTAATTCATAATGATCTTCATCCTTCTACTGAAGTTAACTAAAAATTTTACTAAATACAGAAATAATTCCAAGTCAAAGTCTAATAAAGCTAAAGCACGTTGCTCTTAATTTATTCTTTATCCAATGCTAAGTGACTTTTTTACATGTCATCTCAAAGCTAATTCTTAGTTTTTAATCTTTGTGCAACTTGGAATATTAATGACAGGAACTAAAATAAAAGAAATGATGTTGTTTATATGAACTCAATGCTCAAACCAATATGAGTCTGCCTCCTGGAAATCGGTAGTAGTAAATTTGTTATAATATTGCTTTGTTATGGAATCAAAAGTGCTCAATTGGCAACATTTACTTCTCTCAAAATAGATGGCCTGTTGATCGTTTAAAAGCTTTCTTTGAACTTGATTAATAGTTGACAAGTCATTCTAATAATAACTCTGTTGTGGTTCTTATTGGTGACTTCAATATGCCCTTTGAAAAATTTAAGAAAATTATTTCAAATTATTTTCCTGACTGGATGGTTACTGAGCTATCTGGTAATAATATTACTTAAGCCAAAGGTTCTAAGTCCTTATGCATTGATCACGTAATCTATAATAAGGATATGACTCCTCATAATTACTTATATTCTTCTTGTTCTTCTTTTACTGGTATATCTGATCTTTCCAATTATAGTAATTATAGAAGTATTTTTATAATTATGTTGCTTTTAATATTATAACTAAAGTAATTACTGATAGAATTTGTATGTATGATTTTTTAATATAAATCTAATAGATATGAACAATTTAGTTTTCGTAATCATGAAGAGTGTATTATTCTTTATATCTCTATAAGAGAAATTTGCCACAGAATAAAATATAAAGGTAAGTTTATTTATGTCGCCTTTCTTTATCCAGGCTGAGGACTCTGTTTCCATCTTCAACATTCTTATTAAATTATTTCATATTGGTATACGTGATAAGTGTTTCAAAACTTATTTTACTTCCAAAGCAAGAGCTCGCTTCATAAACATACTATCTGATGAATTCTTTATTAATCAAGGTGTAAACAAAGTTGTCCACTATATCCTATATTATTTAACTAGTTTATAAATGATATTTAAAATAATTGTGATAAATATAATGTGAGTAATAGCAATAAAAAATGTTGTGGTGGTATCTTTGCAGACGATATTGTGTTAATTACACCAACAGAAATTAAAATAAATGCTTTCTTTCGATATATATTTAACTGGGCTAATAAAAATAAAATGTCTTTCGGTATCAATATATATACTACCATGGTTATAAAACTTTTTAAATTTTACAAATTAATAGTAGAATATATTAAATAAGAAAAGTACATATTGAATAAAATAAAATAAAATAAATAGTAGAAATATGAATATAAAGTACAGATTGAATAAAATAAAATAAAATAAATAGTAGAAATATGAATATAATGTACAGATTGAATAAAATAAAATAAAATAAATAGTAGAAATATGAATATAAAGTACAGATTGAATAAAATAAAATAAAATAAATAGTAGAAATATGAATATAAAGTACAGATTGAATAAAATAAAATAAAATAAATAGTAGAAATATGAATATAAAGTACAGATTGAATAAAATAAAATAAAATAAATAGTAGAAATATGAATATAAAGTACAGATTAATTAAAATAAAATAAAATAAAATAAATATTGAATGTAATAGTGCAACTATATGCGGGACTTTTATGTGCAATAAATTATAAGCAGTGGGTTTTTAAAATAATGGTTTTAGTAAAATTTATTAATAAAAAATTATAATTAAAATAATAATTCTAATTCCTAAAATTTTACTCTATTTCTAATATAAATAATTTAATCTATTTATAAGAAATAGGCAATATATTAATTATATATTCTAATATATAGAATTATATAAATTTTATATGAATTAAAGTATTATAATTATTGTAATTATAATAATACATTGAAATAAAATAAAATAAAATAATTATTATCAAAAAAGATATAAATTTAATATTTAATAATTATTATTATATATACAAATATGTTACTACATATATATTTGTTTTATATCAGAAATGCTCTTGCTAAAAATTAAACTATATATTTTTTTATAAAAGAAAAAATAAGATTTAATTACAATTAATAATAATTTAAAAATTTTATTTTCTTTTATATCTATAATTCCTAATTGTTCGTTTGGTATCAACGCGATTGTTGTTATAATTAATAACCTCCTTTAACGCGATCTCAGGTTTGGGCATCATTAATTTATTAATATATACTTTATTTTTACCATTATTTTTAATACAAATATGGGTAATTTTAATTTTCTTTTAATTTCCTCAATTTTTATTTCCTTATCACTATCTACATTTATAATTTTACTAAAATCAAACGGAGAATTATTATTATTAATTTTTCTTTCTTTTATATTAGTAATATTATTAACTGAATACTTCTTATTTATAAATTGCTCATTTTTATTAATATTTTAAGTAATTTGAATATTATCTACTTTTGAATTGTTATTATCAATAAAATTTATTTCCTTAACCAAACCAGAAGTTATAGATTTATTAGTTCTATTGTTAATACCATCAACATTAACAGATTCATTGATATTTATTTCTTCTTTTACAATTTTATGACTATTTATTTTGTTACTTGTATTTTCAGAATTGTCAATAATATTTTTATTTTTACTATTTGAATTAATATTTCCCTTATTATTTATTATTAAAATACTATTAATCTCTATATTATTATCTTGATTTTTCTTAATATTTGCACTATCTTTGAAATTATTTTTATTTTCTTCTATAGTAATTATAATATTATTGTTTGTTTCGCATTTACTATTGTTACTATTGTTACTTTTTTATTATTTTCTATGAAATTATCCATTTTTTTAACGCGTTTAATTTATTTTGTCCCTCGTTTATTATGTTATCCACCGCGTCATTTTAGTATTATTAATTTTATTACTATTATTGTTGTTATTATTATAGATGTTATTATTATTATTTTTTATTGATTTTTTATTAAAAACAAATAATTTTTCAAGTTCAGCCACCACTCTAAATTCAAAAGTTTTTTGTTTCAAAAGAATTAAATTGTCACTTAGGTCAATAATAATTCCTAATTCTCTTTGTGTTTTAAAATTCAAATTAATATCATAAAATGGATTTTCTTTCTCAACTACTTTGAATATTACATTTTTTTGAATACAACCAATAGTTAAATTTAAAATTGTAAGTTTAGTTATTCCAGTAATACTTGTGTCGTCGATGCAATGATTAAAAATTTATTTTTCCCGAATACTACGATTTATTAAATTATTTTCACCATATCTTTTTAAAATACACCTAGCTTCCTTATTATCAACAAGAGCTCTCTTCGACAGAATTGTTTTATTTTTTCTTCTACCCATTTTATAAAACATTAATTCTAATATGAGAGAATTTAATAAAAGTCATTTAATTTAAAGTAAAAATTTGTTATATTGTCTTGTTGGAGTGATGAGACTCTTAATCTGTTAAGAGTCAGTATATTTAGTTTAATAATTTTGTAAAGAGCTACAAATATTAAATTAATTAAATTA
>JACVTC010000141.1:155000-202500 GCA_016946835.1 Neocallimastix lanati (nom. inval.)
GTTAAATTTATACTAATTAATTTAATAACATTTTATTATAAAACATTAGATATTTAATTATATGACATCTTCTCAAGTTGTAAAAATTATCAATTGATATAGGCTTAAGCAATATAAATTATTTGTAGATAAATATGAATATGAAAACTATATGTTTAAGAATTAATATTAATATATAAATATCAATAATATTATATGCAAAATTAATTAAAATACTTTTAATTTTTTTTTCTTTTTTTTTTTTTTTTAAATTTTATTATAATTGTTAAAGATTCAACACATAAAATAGAAAATTAATATATTATATTTTTTTTTATACATACATTTATTTTGTATATTTACTAATAAATAAACTTTATAAAAATAAACAAAATATATTAATTTCAAAAAAATAAAAAAATAAAAAAAGTAAAAAAAAAATTTATACATAATTTTATATATTAAAGTTGTAATATAGTTAGAGATTTGGAATTATTTTAAAATTAAAATTTAAAAATTAAAATTTAATTAAATTTTCAAATTTCAAATTTCAAATTTCAAAAAAAAAAAAACTATAATTTTTTTTTTTTTTTTTTTTTTTTTTTTTTTTTGATTTTATTTATGAATTATACAAATAACAACAATAATATAATAAATAAAATATAAAAAAAAAATTAAATTTCATAAATTCAATGATTATTTATTATATATTTAGTATAACTGTGCATAAATATTTATTTTTTATATTTTATTAAATATAAAGAATACTAAAAAAGAATTATATATATATATATATATATATTTTACCACATAAATGTTATATTTTACTATCTATTAATTAATTTTTTTTTTTTTTTTTTTTCAAATAATTATTATAATTATATAATATAATTAAATTAAATAAATAACAAAGAAAAATAAAATAAAATAAGATAAAACAATACTAAGATATAAGAAAACAAATTAAATTTATAATTAAAATGATAGTAAATATTCAACCCTTGAATAAAAATGATAATGAAATTGATAATGAAAATAATACATTTCAAAATGAAGAAATAAGAATTATAACTTCAAATCCTAATTTTTACACTTCGCAAAATGAAAAGGAATTAAATAATAAAACTCTATTATCTAATTCTGTACCTCCAAAAATCAGAGAAAAATATAAATTAAAAAAATTTATACAAGAACAAACTAAGATAATACAAGATTTTAAACAATCCAGTAAAAAGAAAATGATAGAAAATGCCCTAAATGAGTATAAATATTTAGATGAATATAGAAAGCAAGATATAACAAAATTTAAGGCAACTGATATTAAATATGAAAAATATCATAAAGTTGAATTAAAGAAAATAAAGAAAAAAACAAAGCAAATTAAAAATAATTCTAATATAATGTTACCACATACAAATGATATACTTAGGAACCAATTTAATAATAATATTAATGACGATGACAGTAATATTGATCTCTTAGCGTCATATTTAAATATGAGAGGAACTGAATTAAAATCTCAAGCAGTACTTAAAAAAATAGATAATAAGAATATGACAGAATCGATGTATAATGAAAATAAAAAAACATATTCATCAAACTCAACATTATCTAGTGATAGTATTAAAATTAATATAGGTGATAACAATAATATTAATATGTATGATAGTGATAGTAATGAGGATAGTGAGGATAATATTAATGTTGATAGCAGTGATAATAATGATAGTAATGATGATAATGATAAAAATCTCAATAATTATTTCAATATTAATGATTACAATAATGAAAATATTAATAATCTATTTACTTTAAGTAAAAATTTAACTTTAAATTCCTACTCAAAATCATCATATATGAATAATATCAATTCATTTATTGAAAGAATTGAAGAAATTAATGATTTATTTGATGATAATTCATCAATAAAAACAGAAAATTCATCATTATATAATAATAAAATTAAAAATAATAATAATAATACTAATAAAATAAGTTATAAAAAACAAGATTCAAAATTTAATAAAATGAGAATAGGTGAAATTCATTTTAGTGTATCTGATAAAAAATGCAAAATAAATGATGATATAGAAATGAATGCTAAAAAGTTATATATAAATGATAAAGTTAAAACAAATGTAAAAAAGAATATCTATCAAAAAAATCCATATTTATCAAGTAAAAATAATAGAAAAAATGAAGAATTGATAGCAACTTACATTGGGGGAACTAATCCCAGTTCAAAAAGATTTAGAATATATAAAAATATACGTCAAAAAAATGTAAGACTCTATAAATTCTGTAGAAAAGATGGAAAAATTATATTAAAAAATTCAGGAGAAGTAGAGCCTTTAATGTCGACAAAATCATCAGCGGCAGCAGTTATTAAAAAAAATGAATCAAATAAGAAATTAATTAAAAGTAATTATAATAAAAATGGTAAAATTACCAATAATAATCATATTAATCGTAATAATAATAATAATAATAATAATAATAATAATAATAATAATAATAATAATAATAATAATAATAATAATAATAATAATAATGCTTGTAATAAACATAAAATAAAAAAAAAGAAAAAATTAACATTGAAAAAAAGTCATCTTGGACATCTATCAACTGGAAATTTAACATATGGCAAAAAAGGAAAGACTAATATAAACAAAGGAAAAAAATTAAAAAAAAAGGAAAGTAATTCTAAAATTAATATGAAAAATCTAGATGATCATTCAAATTTTAATAATATAGCTATTAATCAAAAGATAGATATCAGTAATACTTATTCCCATGATCAATTCATGAATTCATCCATAGATACTGGAGAACTCCATGCAAATGATAAACCAAATTCAAATGTAGTCTCTACATCTTATTTAAATGATTTTAATTATAATTCTATTAATGATATTAATAATGATTTAATTAAGAAGGATTTTTCAACACCAAATTTAGAAAAAAAAAATTATGCATGGCGTTTTCAAAACGATAATCAGCAATCATTATTGTTACAGAAATATAAAAAACGACAAAATTACATAGAAAATAAGATTATAGAATATCAGCAATGTGTAAAAAAAATAAGAGAAAAGTCACGTTTACCGTTGTCGTCAGTTCTTTTGTATGATATTGATAATAATGATGATAGCGATAATAATAATAATAATAATAATAAAAATAATAGAAATAGCAATAATAATAATATCAGTAACAACAACAATAATAATAATAATAACAATAATAAAAAGACCAATGATAATAAATATTTAGATCTTAATAATACAAAAAACAAAACATTAATAGAAATAGCAAAAACATTTGATAATAAAATGATACTTAGTGATAGTAATTTACTAAATCAAAAGTATATTGAAGAATCATTGACATTAGATAACAAGATAATACCTAAAAAGGTATATATAAATTAAATGATTATATGTAAATTATAAAATTAAATAACATGAAACTATATATGAAATATTATTAAATCTTTTTTTCTTTTATATATATATATGTTATTATTATTATCATTATTATTATTATTATAATACAATTTCTATAATAAATTTATTTATTTCCCATAAATAATGTCATTAATAACAATAATAACAATAATATATTAATATATAGACTATTGATGAAAAATATTCTAATATTTCAAATGAAAATAAAACCAAATTTAATACCCATTCAAATAATAATAATAATAATAATAATAATAATAATAATAATAATAATAATAATAATAATAATAATAATAATAATAATAGTAGTAGTAGTAGTAGTAGTAGTAGTAGTAGTAAAAATAATACTAATAGTAATAATAGTAATAATGAAAGTAACTACATGAATAATATATCAAATATTAATAAATATAATTTTAATGATAGAATAATACCAAAATCAATATCATTACCTATTCTAACACAAGAAGAAAGTATTTCAACATCTAATAATGAACCATCATATGTAGTAAATAAACAAAATATTATTAATATAGGTAATAATTAGATAAATACTATAAAAAATTATAAATATATATAATAATAATATATTTAAAGTTATGCTTTATTTAAATAAATATTAATTATTAAACATTATATATATATATATATTATTATTATTATTAAATAATAATAATGAAAAAAAAAGTTCCTTATCAAAAAAACAATAATACTTCAGATTCTACATCCAATTGGAATTCAAATAAAATTACTGAAAATGTTAATAAAAATGAAGCCAAAAAAAATATAAATAATAGTAATCAAAATTACTTAAATAATATGACCATAGCTAATGAAAAATTAAATATTATTCATAATAATAATAATAATAATAATAATAATAATAATAATAATAATAATAATAATAATAATAATAATAATAATAATAATAATAATAATAATAATAATAATAATAATAATAATAATAATAATAATAATAATAATAATAATAATAATAATAATAATAATAATAATAATAATAATAATAATAATAATAATAATAATAATAATAATAATAATAATAATAATAATAATAATAATAATAATAATAATAATAATAATAATAATAATAATAATAATAATAATAATAATAATAATAATAATAATAATAATAATAATAATAATAATAATAATAATAATAATAATAATAATAATAATAATAATAATAATAATAATAATAATAATAATAATAATAATAATAATAATAATAATAATAATAATAATAATAATAATAATAATAATAATAATAATAATAATAATAATAATAATAATAATAATAATAATAATAATAATAATAATAATAATAATAATAATAATAATAATAATAATAATAATAATAATAATAATAATAATAATAATAATAAAGAAAATATAAATAATATAAATGATAACGATAAAAGTAGTAGTCGTTGTAGTAGTGTCTTAAGTATCAGTAGTTGTGCAAATATTTCCAGTACAAGTAGTAGTTATGAGAGTAATTCTGATGAAATAGATAGTAAAAATTATTCATATTTTTTCCGAAAAAAATTATCCACCATTCCATCAGAAGGAGGATTTATAGAGGAAAATAATTATATAAAAATGGAGAATAATGAAATAAATTTAATTCCAAACCATCCCTGTATTGATACCAATAATCATAATTTATTAAGTGATGAAGATCAAGAATCAATAATGATAAAAAATGCATCAACAGATGATGAGATGAATGCTAAAGAATCTTTACAAAATGATGAGAAATTTTTAAATGAAATATATTTAAATTTATCTCAAAGTAATCACTATCTTGAGGGTGAAAAGGACATGAATCAATCAAATGAAATCAAAGCATCATTAACTGAAAAAGAATATTTAACAAAGCAATTTCTTAAAAATATTGATGTTAAGCAAGCCATTAATAAAATAAAACAAATTTCCAGTACAGATTCTATTGATTCAGATGAATTAGAGAAGAAACTCTGTAATGTTATTACTTCTTTAAAGGAAAAACCTAAAATAATTATTACCAATGAATTTAATGAAACAATCAAAACATATAATAAGCCAAATAAGGCATCAACTAATTTAATGAACTATTCTAATACTGATGATATAATTAAAACTAATAAAAATGAGAATAATGATAATAATACTAATAACAGCAACAATAGTAATAATATTATAAAAATCGATGGAAAAGGGAATATTGATGATAATATGAAAAAAATGTACAATATTAGTGTAAAAGATAATAATAATGAAAAAAAAATTGAAAAGAATAAAACAAAGAATATTAGAAATTGTGAAAACACAAAAGATAGTGATAATATATATACTAATAAAATTGATGAAAATAAAGATGATAATGATAATAAAGAAATGAATGACAGTGGTAAAACAAAAAATAATAATGATAAACATTTAAAAATAAATAGTAAGAATAGTGGAAATAGAGATAATGATAATTTAAAAATTATTAAGAATGATGAAACCAAAGTTAATTCAAAGAAAGCCGATAAAGATGAAAAAAAAGATGCAAGTAGTAATAATAACAATATTAACAATAAAACTCAAAAATCCTCATTTATAGATAAGAATAAAAATGATGCTAATTCAAAAAAAATTATTAATGAAAAGAAAAATACTGGTAACAATAATAATAATAATATTAATAATAATAATAATAATATTAATAATAATAGTAATAGTAATAAAAACAATAATTATAATAATAAGAAAAATTTTAGTATTAATGAAAAGAAAAATATTATTAATAATGCAAAGAAAAACCCAAATCATAATAATATAAAGAAAATTATTAATGAGAGTACACATAATAAAGTAAAAGAAACTTGCGAAAGCATTAAAAAAACAGGAAATAAAGAATTCCAAAATATTGACAATAAAAAAATTAAAGAAAATAATATTGCAGTAAATATAAATAATAACAACAGAAATATTAATGGTGATCATAGTAATAGTAATAATCATAATCATACAATTAATCATACAAATGGTCATTTAAATAGTCGTATAAGTAATAATAAAGGAGATAATAATAAAGGCAATAGTATTACTTCTTCAATTAATAATACCAGTAAAAATGTTGTATCCACATTAAAAAACAATAAAAATAATGATAATAAAAGCAGTACAGGTTATGATAATAGGGAAAACAATATTATATTGTTTGAAAAAAAAATGGAGTTAAAGAAAACAATTTTTCATGAAAATAAAAATAGCCATAAAAGTAATAAAAATTTACCCAATGAAAAAAAGACTGATGGATCCATAAATTCTAAGAAAGATATATCATTTATTCAAGAGCAGCAAGAAAGCAATAATAATAACACTTCCATTACTAAAGAAACTTCAACGAAACTAAAGGATAAAAGAAGTTCGATAAAAGGAAGTAATAAGTTAATTGATAAAAAAAGAAAAAACTTTAAATCGAATGTAATGAACGAAAAAACAAATAACATGTATAATTCAGCTCCCCTTCTTTCACTTACAAAAAAAATAACAAAGTCAAGGTCGAGTCCTAAATTAAAAAATAATACTAATGCCAGTAGTAGTTATGATAATAATAATAGTAATAGTAATAATTTCCATATTTCCAAATATGAAAATATAGATATCAATAGTTTTGACACCTTAATTAAATCTACAACTGAAAATTCCAAAAGCACATCAATTCATGGTATTTATAAAGGATCATCAAAAGAAAATGGAGTAGATAGTAACACTTCTATCATGAACTATGACAGTTACCTAAATATTGATTTCAACAATGATTATAATGTTCAAAATAATATAACAAAACTAAAAAGTGAATCATTAAGTCATAATTCTATTAATGATGAAAATGAAAGCCGCGATAATAATAGTAATGACAATAATAATAATAATATTATTAATATTAATACCAATACTTTTAGTAATACTAGTAATAGCAATAATAATATATTAAAAATAGAGCCACAACCTCCACAATATCAGAATTTTCAACAATTTCATCGGCATTATCGAGTAAAATCACCATTAAGTAACAACATTACTAATGAATTAATTCCAAAATCCAGAAATAATTCAATTACTCCTAACACAAAAAGTAATAAACAAAAGATAAATAATACCTCAATAAATAATATTTCTAAAGAAACAAAACATCCTCAATTTAATTCAAATAATTCAATTCGTAATACTCTAATTCAAAATATAGCAAAAGAAAAAGACATTAATAATCATAATCATAATATGATTTCAAATTCATTAAATCCAAATCCACAACGAAAGCATATTAAGGCGAGATCAAATATATCATATTATAATAGTCACAGTATGAGTAAAAGTCTTAATATCTATGATACTGAAACGAATAAAAAACCAAAATCACAACATGAATCAAAATCGCATTTGAATGGGAAATCAAAAAGGAAGCATGAAAGAGGAAAATCAACTCTATCTATTGCCTCTAATGCAAACAAAGGAATTTCAAAAGGAAAATTACAAACAAAAGCTTTAATAAATTCAAATTATAAATTGAATAGCGTTAAAAGTGTGGTAAGTATTTATAACTTAATTATTCAACTATATTATAAATATTTTTAATTTTTTTTTCTTATTTTTATTTTTATTTTATTAATTTTATTTTATATTATAATTTTATCTTTTTTTTTTTTATTTTATTTTATTTTATTTTATTTTAATAATACTAATAATATTCATAATTTAATATTTAATAAAAAAAATAAAATTAATAATAAATAAAATAAATAAAAATCAATTCAATTAAAATTTATATTTATATATTTATATATAACTATATATGTATTAATTTTAATATTTAATATAAAATATCTTAATTAGTATGAAAAATCTATTGATAAAAAAATTAAACCAAAAAAACTACATAATATAAATAGTATTGAAAATTTGGAGAATTCCATTAAGAAATACAATACGGTGATTCAAAAAAAATTAGATGTGAATAGTAATATTAATTTAAATGGTAGTAATATTTCCATTAATAATAAAAATCTTGGTAGTATTAATCTCTTTGAACTTTTATCATCACAACTTCTGAATAATAATCTATCGGAACAATTAATGGATTCATTAGATACAAATTTATCATCTAAACTACTGAAAAAGAGTAAAAATTCAAGAAGTTTACTGAATATAAATAATCCATCAATTTACGATTCCAATTTCAAGAATTGTATAAGAATTTTTATTGGTACATGGAATATGATGGGAAGAGTAAGTTTTTTTTATAAAAACATTTATACAATAAATACGATCAGTTAGATCAATCATTTATTAAATATGTATATTTATATTTTTTTTATTATAACTAAATATATATATATATATATATTGATTATTATATTATTTTATTCAAACATTTTTAATATATATAATTTTTTAATTTTTATTTAATTATTTTTATTTTTATTTCATTTATTTTTATTTTTATTTTTATATTTATTTTATTTTATTTTATTTTATTTTATTTTATTTTATTTTATTTTATTTTATTTTATTTTATTTTATTTTATTTTATTTTATTTTATTTTATTTTATTTTATTTTATTTTATTTTATTTTATTTTATTTTATTTTATTTTATTTTATTTTATTTTATTTTATTTTATTTTATTTTATTTTATTTTATTTTATTTTATTTTATTTTATTTTATTTTATTTTATTTTATTTTATTTTATTTTATTTTATTTTATTTTATTTTATTTTATTTTATTCAATCTGTACTTTATATTTATATATACTATTTATTTTATTTTATTTTATTTTATTTTATTTTATTTTATTTTATTTTATTTTATTTTATTTTATTTTATTTTATTTTATTTTATTTTATTTTATTTTATTTTATTTTATTTTATTTTATTCAATCTGTACTTTATATTTATATATACTATTTATTTTATTTTATTTTATTTTATTTTATTTTATTTTATTTTATTTTATTTTATTTTATTTATTTTATTTTATTTTATTTTATTTTATTTTATTTTATTTTATTTTATTTTATTTTATTTATTTTATTTTATTTTATTTTATTTTATTTTATTTTATTTTATTTTATTTTATTTTATTTTATTTTATTTTATTTTATTTTATTTTATTTTATTTTATTTATTTTATTTTATTTTATTTTATTTTATTTTATTATTTATTTTATTTTATTTTATTTTATTTTATTTTATTTTATTTATTTTATTTTATTTTATTTTATTTTATTTTATTTTATTTTATTTTATTTTATTTTATTTTATTTTATTTTATTTTATTTTATTTTATTTTATTTTAATTTATTTTATTTTATTTTATTTTATTTTATTTTATTTTATGGTAATATAAAAGACACCACCACCAAATATTACCCCATTTATAGATATTAATAATGATAATTATCATATTATTGCTATTGGTACTCAAGAGTGTGGTAAAAATATAACTGAAGCAATGATTTTTCCATCCTGTGAAGAATGGGAAAAGGCACTTCAAAAACATTTAACTAAAAAATATCAAATGTTAAAATCAGAAGTTATGGGATCTATCCATCTTGCAATATTTATTAACAAAGATTGTAGTAGTCATATTAAAAGTAAATATTTTATAATTATTATTATTATTATTATTATTATTATTATTATTATTATTATTATTATTATTATTATTATTATTATTATTATTATTATTATTATTATTATTATTATTATTATTATTATTATTATTATTATCTATTTATTATATTGTCATTATTATTATTATTATTATTATTATTATTATTATTATTATTATTATCTATTTATTATATTGTCATTATTATCTATATATTACTAAGATTATTCATTTTTCAAAATCAAAATATTTATTTTATTAAAAAATAATATATATACATATATATAATATTTTTATTATATTTTTTTTTTATTTAATTTTATGTAAATAAATATATAAAGATCCTAAAGCATATAATGTTAAGACAGGGGTTGCTAATGTGATGACTAATAAAGGAGCTATTGGAATATCATTACAATTTGATGCATTAACATTCTTATTTGTAAATTCTCACTTAACTGGTAACTAATTAAAATTAAAAAAATTTCTAAAATAATAAAGGATTAAATAAATAAATAAAAATAAAATAAAAAAAAAAAAAAAAAAAAAAAAAAAAAAAAAAAAAAAAAAAAAAAAAAAAAAAAAATTACTGTACCTAATATTTTTTTATTTTATAATTTTTTTTTATATTTATTTCTCTATATATTATTTATTTAGCATATCAAAAGAAAGTTTCTGATAGAAATGATGATTATAAACGTATTTCTAAAGGATTACATATGAATTTAAATAATAATAATTTCGGTAAAAAATTTTTATTCATTAATAAATTCTTATCTCAATATTTGATAATCATAGTTTATATATATATATAATAAATAAATAATTTTTATCTATAACGACATTAACCGTATTTTTTTTAATTCTTAATTTCTGTTTGTAACAAACATTATATATATATATATATGTAAAAGATCAAAGTTATGACTATATATTTTGGTTTGGTGATTTGAATTACAGAATTAATGGAATTAGATCAATTGTAGATAAATTAATTAAAGAGAATCAATTAGAAGTAATTATTAAATAAAAGTTTTTAGTTATAATAATAAAATTAATAGAATAATGATAATTTAAATATTAATAATATATTTAATAAAATTAATAGTAATAAGATAAAAAAAAGAATAAAAAAAATTAATAATAATAATTATATTAATTTTAAAAAAAAAAAAAAAAAATTTTTTTTTATATTTCTTATGATAAAATTTATTATATTTAATTACATATATAATTCAAAAAAAAAAAAAAAAAAAAAAAAAAAAAAAAAAAAAAAAAAAAAAAATTCAATAGGTTCTATTAGCTAATGATCAATTAAGAATTGAAATGAATAAAGGAAATACATTTAATAACTTTTCAGAAGCACCTATTACTTTTAGACCTACCTATAAATTTGATGTTATTGTTAAAAATGATCCATATAATGAAGCTTCAACAGTTTCAGGTGATGGGAAAGAGGTATCCTCAGATCCTTCAAATAGTAATTTATTAAATACAACGAATTTAACCAATAATATAACAGCCTCCACTACCTTAGCTACAAGTCTTAATATAAAACCATTCTATGCTAATGAGACACTCTTAGAGAGTAATAAAGAAAACATAGCATCGAATAATGACACTCTTCTCGAATCTTCCACTCAATCCTCCCTACCATCCCAAACATTTCAAAATCAATCCCAAATACAAGAGCTTAATGTTTATGATACCAGTAAAAAAGCAAGAATACCCTCATGGACGGATAGAATTCTTTTTAGAGTTCGTAATCAGAAGCCACCTTCATCTAAGAGTGAATTCTATTTACCATATCAAAATCAAAATAATAATGCCACTGAAAAAGATGACTCGAATACCACACATCAATCCTATTATGATAATAAAAGTTCAATAATTACAGGGAATAGTAATACAGTTCCAAATTCCATGAATTCTATTCGTATTCCATTAAAACCAGTTCTTGTAGAAAAGTATACCAGTTGTGAAAATATGTATTGGTCAGACCATAAACCAGTAATTGGTTCCTTCCGAATTGATAATGACTGGTCCAGTGATGATATTATTAATAATAAAATAGTTCATCGTAAAACAAATAAAGCTTGCATTATTCAATAGAAAAAATAACAATAAAAATAAAAATAAAAATAAAAATAAAATATATTATATTATAAATAAAATTTAATATAAAGCATATAACTTAATTTAATTCTTACTATAGTGATTATATTTAATAATAATGATAATTATAATGATAAATTCAATTATTTTTTAAATAAATAAAAAAAATTCAATAATAAAATAAAATAATAATTAAATTATAATATATTAAAGATTAAAGAAAAAACTAAAAACTAAAAAATATCTTTTTTTTTAATGTTTATTATTATTATTATTATTATTATTATTATTATTATTATTATTATTATTATTATTATTATTATTATTATTATTATTATTATTATTATTATTATTATTATTATTATTATTATTATTATTATTATTATTATTATTATTATTATTATTATTATTATTATTATTGTGTTTATTTATATGTGATTAAATTATTTTTGTCATTTAATTCTTTTTTTTTTTTGTTTTTTGTTTTTTGTTTTTTGTTTTTTGTTTTGATTAAAAGAGAATTCACTTCCAATGTTTTAAAGTTTTATTTATTAATTATTAAAA
Source organism: Neocallimastix lanati (nom. inval.) (assembly GCA_016946835.1). Lineage (NCBI taxonomy): Eukaryota > Fungi > Neocallimastigomycota > Neocallimastigomycetes > Neocallimastigales > Neocallimastigaceae > Neocallimastix > Neocallimastix lanati (nom. inval.). Next base: position 167,792 of record JACVTC010000141.1, read on the forward strand.
ATATTGAAATATTAATTATATTAATTATTTATATATTACTAGAGTTGACCCGAAATTAAATCAATTTTTTTTTTTTAGACTAGGAAAAGAATACACTTTCATTGCTTTATTCATTAATTATTAAAATAAAATTTAAAAAAAAAAAAAAAAAAAAAAAAATACAATTAATGTAATATAATGAAGAAAATTTGAAACATAAGACAGAGAAAGTCATCAAAAGGTTTTAAATTTTTTCTATTGGAATTTATTGAATTTTTGGGATATAAAGAGTTTAAGCAAGTCTTTAAATACTTTTAAGGATAAAACTAATTAGTTTGTGTTGATTAGGAACATCAACTTTAATAATAAAAAATAGAAACCATATAATGGTGAATATTTTTTTTTTTTTTTTTACTAACAGAAAAAAGAAGGTCAAATAGAGATTTAGTGTTTAAATATATTACATTATAGAGTTGTTTTTCTGACCAATCTTTGAGATCATGAATGAATATCATATAATAATTTTTTCAATATTGTTAAAGTAGTGTAAGCCACCAAAAATTCGATAATATTTGGATGAATTCATATTGATTGTTTTAAATTAGTGATAGTTGATTAATTAAGTATCTAAATTCACTGAATATAAATGATAAAAGTTGATAACAAGCTATTGTTTCAATATATTAAAATCACTTTATAAATCACCTTATATTACTATATTTTTATTTTTAAATTATTTTAAATTTTTTTTTTTTTTAAAAAAAAAAAATCGGTAAAAGAAAAGGTAATGAAAAATCAATTAAAGAAAGTTTTAGTTCATCGATTCCAACGGATATTAAAGACAATGAATCTATTTCTTTTAATGACTGTGAAAATCTTGAATTTTCTGATGATTCTGATAATCAAAATGGAAAACAATAAAAGAATTATCATTAATAAAATTAAATATTACTATTATTATTAATAATGTAATTAAGTAAATTAATTTCAAAAGATAACAAAAATAGAATAGTTTAAAAATAATGATAATAATATTAATAATATTAATAATATTAATAATAATATTAATAATATTAATAATGATAATATATTTAGAAAATGAAAAAAGAGAAGAAAAAATAATAAATAACTAATTCTTTTGAAGTCATTAAACTCACTACTAATGAAATGTATATTTATAATAAATAACCAAGTACGTGTCCCTAAAAAAGCATGTTCTAAACATTAGGGAATTTGTACCAAAACACCCATTGAGTTATACTTAGATTTTCACTATCACCTCTTGTATCATAGAATTTAAGATGGTCTTCATATTAATAATATTTAATTTAAAAAAAAAAATTATATTATGAGTTTAACCTTATAACTCTTTCAATTTATTGATTTATTGATGATTAAATCAAAAAAGACAAAAATAAAAATAAAAATTATTGAAGATATAAAAATATTTTCAATAAATTAAATTATAAATTTTAATGATAAAGTTTTGTAAAGTATATATATATATATATATATATTTAAAATAATCATAACATTTAGTGTTTTAAAATTTTTAAAATTATAAGATACTTCTTACAACAAAGACAATTACATATATTAAGACATTCTAATATGAAAATAAAATGCATGAAATTTATTATATTAATATTAAAAAACTATTTCATGAGTTTCGGGGATGATATGGCTTCTAACTTTTCCTATTCATTGATGATAATTCGCATGTAGATAAAAAATTATCATTCAAATATTAATCACAATAGGTATAACATTAATAAGGAATTCCGTAAGTCCACAAAATATGAAATCGGGATATAAGGCTCTCTTGAAGGTGATTGAAAGATATTATTAATAAAATACCTTCTTTTACTTGAATCGATCTTTAAGATTTCATATATGGCATTTCTGCCAAGAAGGAGACACAGTACGTAAAAATTAATATTATCATCAAAATCTTCCCTTTTTGTCACCAGGAATGTTCAATGATTTCTCATGAACAATTTAAGAAAAATTAATAAAAATTTCATCAATAAATTGAATGAATTGTTGCCTAAATTCTTCAAATTTAAGGTATATAATTATCCAGTGTGTAAAATCAGGTATAATTTCATTTTATTTTATTTTATTTTATTTTTTTAGAGCGCAAATTATTGCAAATTTTAAACTCTATTTTTAATACATTAATTGATTACATATTTTTTTTATATAAGAAATTGCTCAATTAATAAAAAATATATATAAATATTATTTGTCGATTTGAACATAATAATATTTAAAATAGTAACTTGAAATTAAAAAGTAGTATTCAAAAAATAAAGTGAATAAATAAATTCAGAAAAAGGTTCATGTGCAATGAACCTTACCTCCATATCACTTATTCCCAATTAGGGTTTGAATTGACTATCTGAAAGAAATTATGGTTTTATCCTTTAAAGGCCATTGGCCCTTCTAGCCTGTCTTACAGCATTTTCAGCCTTAACACATCTGGTTAATTTGTCCTTATACTGTCGAAACAGCAATCCTTGTCGAGTACTAGCCCTAGGCATAATTTTTGTAAAAAGAGACCGCAGCTCGCACCAAGAATGGCATTTCAGAATAATCATCAGAAATAATTTGGTTCTTAAACAAAATATCCCATTCCTTTTTATAATTTAAACCGATAATGTTTGCATCTCTTCCACCACGAAGGAAGTTATATAATCGGTATCACGTCACATATATATTTATACACTCATTATTCAGAAAATTACTTAAGTTAACATGATTTTCACCAATTGAACTTGAATAGATTTCTAGTATTTATAAATTTGAATTTTTTTTTTTTTTTTATGACAGCAAAAATTGTTTCATCTTTATTAATTAAATAGTTAATAAAATACATGTAATAAAAAAAAAAAAAAAAAAAAAAAAAAAAAAAAAAGATAAAAGAATTAACAAAAAAAAAAAATATATATATATATATATATAAATAAAAATAAAAATAAAAATAAAATAAAATAATGGTATAATGTATCCTAGTTTCATTTAATTAATATCAGTAAGACATCACAAGAGCATTATTATACTGTAGTACAATAATTATTTTTGACTTCACAATGTTAATCATAATTTTAAGATACGAAATTATGATCTTATGATCTTCATTGGTTGCGCTAGCCCTGCTGGCCTGTCTTAATGTTTCTTTAGTATTGATGCTCTTAAAATTAATAGGATTCTATTTGAGCCTATTAAACAAAGAGCATTGCTAACCAATAGCAATAGGTATAATCAATTGAAGAAGTGCCGCAGTAACCACCAATAATAGAGTATCAGAATGAGCACCTTATTTTTTTTTTTTTTTTAGACTAGGAAGAGAATACACTTCCATAAATTTATTAATTTTATTATAAAAAAAAAAAAATACATGTAAGTGAAAAGTACATTATAAATTTAAAATAAAAAATAAAAGTTAAAAAAAATAAAAAATAAAAAATAAAAAAGTTGTACTATGCGGGAATTTTCTCTTCCTAACAAATATAAAAAATAATAAAACCTAGAAGTAACATCTCTAAAAAAGATAGTGTGGTGTGCACTAAACTCTCCCCGGATTCATCATTTATTGAACTACTAAGGCGAGACTCACCTTTCGTAGAAATAGATGATGATCCTGTATTATCATTATGTCTTATCAGTACGATGTCGACGCTCTTGGTTAAGTTTGGTATTTTGGAATATCTATCAAATAATAGCTCAAAACGAACTACTTTTGATAGGTATTGTATTGCGCTAGTTAATAAGAAATAGAGTCATAGGAAGAAAGATGAATTAACACTCTATATTTCATCGATGATCTCTATGTTTTGTTCGCTATAAAGATTAAAGAATTCCATCTAAAAGATGCAAGAGCATCGCATTTAAAAATCCAATGCTCAAAAGATTCATCTCAAATTTGGATTGACTTTTTTTTTTTTTTTTTTTTTTTTTTTTTTACAAGGAATAAGTTTTATCTAAATATATATATTTTTTTTTTTTCTTAATAATATTTATTACAAAAAAAAAAAAAAAAAAAAAAAAAAAAATATATATATATATGAATTTTACATTAATATTAAAAATCTACATATTAAGTGTTTCGAGGAATAAATTTGTCTACAGCACCTCTTTAATTCATCCAATCCAAAAAATCCAAAAAATCCAAAAAAAAAAAAAAAAAAAAAAAAAAAAAAAAAAAAAAAAAAAAAAAAAAAAGAGAGAAAATTTTAAATGTTTCTGTTAAAAAAATTTTTTTTTTTTTTTTAAAAAAAATATATATATATTTTAAATTATTTATTTTAAACTTTCTTTTAAATTAAATATATATTATTTTATTAAAGAAGATATACTTTAATAATAATAATAAAAAAATAGTTTTTTTTTTTTTTAATATATAAAAAAAATTATATTAATAATAAGAAAAAAAAAAATAATACTATATTATAATGCATAAATGAATATAAAAAAAATTGTATAATTTTTTTTTAAAGATATATTTTAAAAATAAATATTATATATAAAATTATACAAAATATATATCTTATATATATTTATACTATATTATTAATTTATGAACTAATAATAATAAAAGTTTTCAATTTTATCCTTTTTTATAATTGTAAAAAAAATTGGTTAAAATGTATATATGTTTGTATTGTTTCCACAAAAAAAATAAAAAAAAATTTTTAATTTAAATTATTGACTTTTTTTTTAAGTAAATATAAAAAAAAAAGAAAGAAAAAGATAATATTTTATATATTTTATATATTTATGACCTAATTTATATATACTATAAAATTAAATCATTTAATCACTATCAGAACTAGAGTCTGAGCTAGAATCTGAGGAATCTTCCTTTTTAGTAACTTTTCCTCCTTTCTTTTTTATTTGCCTGTTTACAACCTTCTTTGGATTACTTTTTACCTTTTTTTTTTTGTCATCTTCAGATTTCAATTTCTTGGATGATCCTTCATTACCATTACTCTTTCTCTTCTTTGAATTAATCTTAGCAGCAGCTTTTGACTTTCTCTTTCTCTTATCTTCATCAGAAGAACCTTCAGACTCGACTTCATCTTCTTCAGAAGAAGATGTGCTGTAATCATATTCTTCTTCCTTATTTTCTTCAGCACCCTTGTTGGCTAAATATTCTTTCATTTTTTCGTCATAGATTGCCTTTTGCTTTTCAGCTTCAATCTTGTATTTCTAATTTTATTTAATTTAAATTAAAAACGTTTTCATTAATAACCATTTTTTTATAATTTTATTTATTATTAATAATATCGAATACTTTTTTTTTTCTATTTTATATTTTTTAAACTCATTTTCATTTATTCAAATATTATTTTTATCTATTTTATATATTATATTTTTAAACTGTCATTTTCATTTATTCATTCCATTATATTAAATACTAATAATTTATTTTTATTCTTTTTTTTTTTTACTATAATAATAATATCATAAACCTTTAAAATAATAAAATAAAATAGTAGTATAAAATATTTTTTTCTGATTTTCTACTTACTTCCTTTTGGTCTTCTGGAAGTTCCTTCCAAAGCTTACCAAGTTCGGTAACAACTTGTTGTGGGTGAAGAGTAGAATCCTTCTTAGAAACAATTGGTCTCATTTTACCACAGAAAAGGAAATAAGGACTTGGTGGTTTCTTTGGCATATTTGGGTCACGCTTAGCCTTAGCACTTCTACCACCCTTACTGTTAAATTTTGACTTATTAACAGCAACAATATTCTTTATAGTTGGACGTACAGTTTCAAATACAGTTCTGAGTTCCTTTGGACTTAATTCATCTTCGCCTTTATCAATTAAGTAATTAGTAATAACGTTAACACTTTTTATTAAAAAAGAAACATTATTAGCAAACTTTTTCTATATTTCAACAATAAAATATTGTAATAGCCACCAATATATAAAAAAAAAAATATTAATATTTATTATTATTATTTTAAATATTCTTATTTACTATTATTTTTTATATTATTTTTATATTAATATTTATTTATTATTTTTATTATAAAAAAAAATATTATTTATATGTATTTTTTACCAATTCACGTTCTTTAATTTCTTCTTCAGATAATTGGTTCTTTCCCTTATTAGACATTTTGGTATATTTTATTTAATAAATAATGAACAATAAAAAACTTTAAAATATATATTACAAAAAAGAATTTATGTCAAAAAAAAAAAATTTTTTTTAAATATTTTTTTTTCTTTAGCTTAAATATTATTAAATTTTTTTTATATTAATTGCTTCTTTTTTAAATATAAAAAAATTAGAGGATAAAAAATTTTATTGAGGAAAATTGTCTTAATTTATATGTGAAATTTTTTTTATTTATGGTGAGGAAATAAAAAAAAATTATTTATTAATTGATTAATTGAATTTTACTTTAATATTAATATAATTCTATTTTATCAAAAAAAAATAATAGGATAAAAAAATTTTTTTTTTTTTAGCAATAAAATTTAAAACTAAATTAGAGAAAAAAAAAATTCAAAAAGCTAAAATTATAATATTTATTGATATTTTAATATTTATTCTTAATGTATTTATATTATTAGCTATTTTTCAATTTATAATATCATATTAAATATGAAATATAGTTTTTTTTTCTATTGCATAAATTTATAAATTAGTCGTATAAAAAATAAAAAAACAAAAAATATTAATATAATTTATAAATAAATACAAAAATATTAAATATTATTATTATTATTATTATAATAATATAAATAGAGCAACCACCAACAAAATTTCATCTCATCCCTAAAAATTTTATTTAATAAATATATTAATCACATTAATTATTTATGCTTTGTTTACTAATATTAAAAAAAAAATTTTTTTTTTCTATTTTTTCACAGCTGACTATTATTGTTTTTTTAAATAAAAATTAATATGGCAATATATTAACAAATTAAACCATTTAATATAGGCTTTTATTTTTCAATATTTATTTTATTTAATAAATTTAATCCAACGACAACTGATATTATCAATCATGATAATCATTTATATCAAAAAAAAAAAAAAAATTGAATACTTTTTAATACAAATACAGATAATAATAATAATAAAAAAAAAACTATAGCCATTAATATTCATTTCTTTTTAAAAAAGAAATGAATATTAATTTGTTATGTAATAAAATATTTCCAAAGACAATACATATATAATACTAATACTAATAGTATTAATACTTTTTTTTTTTTAATTTTTATAATTTTTTTTTAAAAAATTAACTAATAAATGAATAAATAAAATTGAATAATCATAAAGTAATAATAATTAAGTAAATTATGATTTAATATAATAATTACATATATTCAGTGCCATTTCATAATATATATGGCCTATAAAATTCTTTAAGCATAGATTAAATTTTTTTTTAAAGCATAAAAAATAATTTTTATTTTTTTCTTTTTTTTAGATTAGAATTAATAAAATTAAAAGAAATATTAGAAAAAAATTATTTGTTGAAACCATTAACTGAAAAATTAGATAAGCACAAAATAAAACTATAAATATTCTATATACCAATAATTAACATTTTTGACCATATTAATTTTCTATTATTATCCTCGAATTTAATATCAGAATATTAATAAATTTAATAAAGAATAGAAAAATAAATAATTATATCAATTTTATTTAATAAAATAACTTTTCTATTTTTACTTTTTTTTTCCTTTTTTCTATCAATCATAAATACATATATAGATTAATAAAAAATTTATACAACTTAATTATAATTCTTTTAATCATGGTTATTATTGTTCCTATTATTACTATAATTTTTTTTTATTTATTATTTATTATTTATTATTTATTATTTATTATTTATTATTTATTATTTATTATTTATTATTTATTATTATTTATTATTTATTATTTATTATTTATTATTTATTATTTATTATTTATTATTTATTATTTATTATTTATTATTTATTATTTATTATTTATTATTTATTATTTATTATTTATTATTTATTATTTATTATTTCATTACAATTATTTATTATTTCATTACAATTATTTATTATTTATTATTTATTATTTATTTATTATTTATTATTTATTTATTAATTATTTATTATTTATTTATTATTTATTATTTATTATTTATTATTTATTATTTATTATTTATTATTTATTATTATTTATTATTTATTATTTATTATTTATTATTTATTATTTATTATTTATTATTTATTATTTATTATTTATTATTTATTATTTATTTATTTATTATTTATTTATTTATTATTTAATTATTTTTTACTTTCCATTTAATATGCATTATTCTTTATTTATTACCTTAATATTCACACAAAAACTACCACCTTTGTATTTAATATTTTTCAAATACTACATATTAATTTATGTTTTCTATTAATTTAAATTTCTTTTATTTATTTTTATTATGACATAACAATTTTAATATACAAAACTTAAATAGTAATTATATATAATATATATTACATTATATATAAAATTATAATATAATTTATTAGTACTTTTAAAATTCAATATGAATTTATTATCATATCAATACACTGCTATATACTTTACTTTTAATATAAAAAATTTAAAAATTATAGAAATAAAAACCAAAACAAAAATTAAAAAAAGAATGAAAAAATTGGTACGGTATATAAAATACCAATTTCAATATATTATTTTATACATTGATATATTATATAATATATAGTACTAATAATACAAATTTAAATTAAAATTTATTTATTTTAATATTTTAAAATAATTAAAGAAATTATAAAATTATAAAAAAAAAAAAAAAGAATTATTGTTATATAGGTAAAAAATAATTAATAATAAATTATTCTATATTCAGTCTATTTTTGTTTTTCATACCACCCACTATAAATACATATGCATATAAATGACTTTTTTTTTTATGTGACGGTTCAAACTATTTTTTTTAAAAAAAAAAAATGGAAATGGGAATGGAAATGGGAATGGAAATGGAAATGGAAATGGAAATGGAAATGGAAATGGAAATGGAAATGGAAATGAACATAATAAAAATTATTAATGAAAATAATAAAATAATATTACATTTGAGTTATAAGTTAAATATTTTTTATAAATAAAAATAATTATATCCATGTAAAAATGAAAATTTACCTAATAAAATTTTTATTACGATTTTTATTTAAAAAAAAATATTGAATTACCAAACCATTAAGCTAAATTAAATTAAATAATTAATTCATGTAAAAGATTGAATCTTTATTAAAATTTATTAGTTATTTATCCAGTCTTTCTATTAAAATTTATTAGTTATTTAACCAGTCTTTCTATTTTTTTTTAAAATATATATATATATATAAAAGAAAATTTTCTAACTAGTAAAATATTAATCAACTATTATTATTGTATATTGTCATTATTATTATTATTATTATTATTATTTATTATTTATTATTTATTATTATTATTTATTATTTATTATTATTATTATTTATTATTATTATTTATTATTTATTATTATTATTTGTTATTGTTAGAAAAACAATCTATTAATTATTAGTATTATTATTGTTATTCGTTGTTATTTGTTGTCTTAAAAATTAATGAATAATAAAATATGAAAAGAAAAAAATATTAAATTATTTCTATTAATATTTAATTATATTTGGTTATATTAAAATGAACCAGAAATTATAAAATTCTAAACTATTATTGTCTATATTGTATATATATTAAAAATTTTTTACTTTTAGGTAAAAAATATAACTATATCTTATAATAATCATAATTGTTTTGTTTTGTTCTCTTTTTCAATAGTTAACTTTAAGGAAGATAAAATATAATATATAATATATAATATATATTGTCAAATATATGATATTAAATATATAATACATAAAAATTTTTTCTATTAAAATAGTATTTCTTAGTATTATATTTAAATTCCTATATTTTACAATTTGGCTTTGTTCAGAGTTTACTGAAGAGAATAAAAAAATTGTTAATAAAAATATAATTTATATTTTAATAGGAATATAATCATAAACTTTAAGCATTAATTATAAATATCATTTATGAACTATTTCTTCAATGAATTAATATCAAAAATATAACGTCATTAATAATTAATTATTCTCATTCTCTTCTAAAGTTTTCCTACTTTATTCGATTATCTCCTCTTGAAAACTGCAAACCTTACTATAATTTTCAAAATTAAAATAAAATATAAAAATTGAAATATTTTAATATGATCTATTGAATTATTAATATATATTAACAATATATATAGTATATATATTAATATTATATTGTTATATTAGAATATTTACAAATCAATATATATTTTTATATCAATTTAAAAATAATATAATGAAATAAATATATTAATATGAAAAACATATATAATTATATATGATTAATAAATATAAAATAATACTGTAAAATATATATTACATAAAATTAAAAATAATAAATTATTATGGAGAAGAGAAAAACAGTAGAATATTAAAAAAAATTAAAATAATTTTGAAATATAAAATCAAGTAACAACAAATATATAGATATATATGTATATAATATAATATAATGCAAATTAAATAAATAAATATAAAAAAAAAAAAAAAGAAATTTCTTAAAAAATTTTTGATATTTCTTTTAATAATTAAATAAACTATCCTTCCAATATTTTATCTTCCTATATGGCTTGTTAATTTACTATTACAAATTTAACAAAAAAAAAAAAAAAGATTACCAAAAAAAAAATCTTAAATAAGTATCTTTTTATAATTAGCAATAAAAATTATAATAATAATAATAATAATAATATATTTTGTTATTTATATTATATTTTTTTCATTTGAAATTTATATATTTCTAAAAAACAATAATTATTTTAAGATTTATAATTTTTTATATAATATATATTTATATTTATAATTATTTATAATTAAATTATAAAAAAGTTTATACTTGATTTTTTTTTTATTTTTTCTATTAAAAATTATATGATAGGTACACTTTTAATAAATATTGTTTATACTTAAAAAAAATAGAAGAAATAAGTCAAAATAAAAAAATTTTTAAATCTTTAAATTTTTTATTTTTATTTTTATTTTATTTTTATATTATTATTTATTATTTTATATCATATAAAATTACACTCATTTTTCTACTTTCATAATTATATTTATATATTTTTAAAACTTTTTAATGGATAGGAAATAACAAAAAAGTTTTTTTTTTAGAATTATTTTATTATTATATGAAATTATAGGTCATTAAATATTTCTAAAATAGATTTTGGCCAATTAAATGATGACTATTGTTTATTATATGCAAATCTTTTTTTTTTTATATGTTCTTAGCTTGATATTACCAGTCAGTAAAAAAATTAAATTTATATAATTTATATAATTTATAAATAAATAATATAAATATTAAGATATAGAATAATTATTGTAATTATTATAATTATTATAATTATAATTATTATAATATTTTTTAAAATAATTATACATAATAAATTTATAATAAATAAAATAAATAATTAGTACATTCATGAAAATTCAATGTAAAATTACTAAAAAACTGCTTTTTTTTTTTTTTTTTTAGGAAATCATAATAATATATAATACTATTATATATAGTTAATGATTAAAAATATTTCCTCAGATAATGCTATAAAATATAAAAATAAAAAAAAATTTCTAATAAAAATAATTTTTTAATATAGCTAATAGAGTTAATATAACCTTATGGTCAATAGAGTTATTAATTTTTTTTTATATGTCATTTTTTATTTTTAATTAATTTAACAAATTATTATTAATTTCAATTAATATTTGAAGGCAAGAAAACAAAAGAAAAAAAAAAATTTTTTTTTATAAAAAATCTGAACTTAATGAACTTAATAATATTAGTCAGCTTTATTAATTAATATCTCCAGAATTAATTTTATTATATGAATTAAAGGAAAATATAATTCATGATAAAAAAAATACAAATAGAATAAATATATATATTAGTTTCTTTTAAAAATTATACCTTACAATTTGAAATAAAAAAAAAAAAAAAACATAAAATAAAAATATCAAAATATAAAAGAAAATTAATTCAATAGATATATTAGTTATTAATTCAATAATGTAATATATATTTTATAATATACTTTGATTAGTTATTTAGTAATTTATTAATTATGGTACTTTTTTTTTTTTTTTTTTTTTTTTTTAAATTATTAATCTACAAATTTAATACATCATAATATACGCTAGGAATGATGATAAGAAATATAGTTAATCATGATTTGATAGGGTATCATAGATAATTTTTTAGCCTAAGAATATTATAGTATAAATTCTTCTCTAACCCTAAACCATTGAAAAAATTTTTTTTTTATTATTTTTAGTTTAGTAATAATTAAAATCATACTTTGGTATATATTAAAAAAAAATATTGCTATTATTCATTTTTTAAAATATTAAAAATATAAAGTAAAATATAGCCTAAATATATGATAACTTATTTTTATAAATATATAATATATTTAAATTTTTTAAATATTTAATTTTATATTATTCAAACCATAAATTAAATTAAATTTGTTTATTTATTGCTGAGGATGGATAGCAATATTTTTAATTATTTTTAATATATAAGCATATACTTATTTTATGAATAAAAAAATTTAGTAATTGATAAAGGAAATTAAAAAAAAAAAAAAAAAAAACATTAACACTATTCTCATTGTTATTTCTATTTTTCTTGGGTTGAATAAGTTTTGATTATTAATAAATTTAAAATAGTTTTGAAAATAGGAAATATATTTCTCCCTTTTAAATATTCACTATTTATATTTTATACTAATTATTGTTTGAAATATAAATATAAATTTTACTATTATTTGTATGTAGCGAGTATTAAGGTATAAAAATGATATATTTTTTTTTAATAGTTTTTTTTTATTAATTTGTTAATATATGCTAATATTAATTGAATATATATATTATTAAGACTTAATATGTGTAATAATAATGGGTAGTTAAATTTATTTATAGATCTATATATTAAAAATACTTCTAGGAGTTTTAATAACCTAAAATTTAAATTATTAAACAATAATTTTATTTTAAAAAAAAAAATTAACAGATTTAATTATATTGATGATAGGCTTTTTTTTTTATGTTAGTTAATAAATATATAAATTAGATTTTAAGCATACCTTTATTAAAATAAAATTTATTTATATCATAAAAAAAAAAAAACGGAGTCAGAATTATATGCATAGTAAAATAAAAATTATATTTTTGGGTAATAATAATTTATAATAGAATGATAGAATTATATGTATAAATTCTTAATTCAATTTAAAAATTATATAGATCTATATAGAACTTTATTGAAAATAATAAATAATAAATAATAAATAATAAATAATAAATAATAAATAATAAATAATAAATAATAAATAATAAATAATAAATAATAAATAATAAATAATAAATAATAAATAATAAATAATAAATAATAATAATAAATAATAAATAATAAATAATAAATAATAAATAATAAATAATAAATAATAAATAAATAATAAATAATAAAAAAGGAAAATAATAAATAATAAATAATAAATAATAAATAATAAATAATAAATAATAAATAATAAATAATAAATAATAAATAATAAATAATAAATAATAAATAATAAATAATAAATAATAAATAATAAATAATAAATAATAAATAATAAATAATAAATAATAAAAAAGGAAAATAATAAATAATATTTATTTTAATATTTTTGTTTTATTTATTTTATCCTATAATTTTAATTAATTATAATTGTATTAACCTATCATTAGGTAATAAATTTATTATAAATTGAGAAATGTTAGGCTGGCTTAAAATAATATAGTATTGTATTGGCCAACGATAAATAGAACGAATGCATTACAAGTATGGCACATGATTATTTCAAAAAAAAAATTTTTTTTTTCTTAACCATTTTTAAAATCTATAATTTTTTACCACAATAATCAAATATAATATTAAGATTTATTTTATTTTTATTATTATTTTATTTTATATTAATATCATTTAATAATAATATTTTTATAATTATTTTTGTTATATGTATTTATATATTTTCTATTTATTTTATTTTAATTTTGATATAAAAATAATACTGAACACTAATTATTTATTATAATAAAATATAAAATAAAATATAAAAAATATATTTGCAATAGTTAATAATTAAATAAAAAATATAAATATATTTATTAAATTTTTTTAATTAGCTTAATACCACCTATATTTTATTTTTAATACTTTTTTTTTTTTATAAAATTCAATACTTAAATTTATTCTTTACTAACCATTAATTTAATAAAAAAAAATTGAAAAAGAAAAAAAAAAACTATAATTTTTTCAATTTTTTTTATTAAATTAATGGTTAGTAAAGAATAAATTTAAGTATTGAATTTTATAAAAAAAAAAAAGTATTAAAAATAAAATATAGGTGGTATTAAGCTAATTAAAAAAATTTAAGTTAACATTTATTTTTATTTTGTTTTATTTTATTTTTAGTTAATATTTTTATAATTTTGAGTTTCAGCTAGAAAAGGACAATAAAATTTTCTATAAATTATTATCAAAAAAAAAAAAAAATTTTTTTTTAGATGGTGCGTGATTGATTAATAAAAAAAAAATTTTTTTTTTTAATAAGAATTTAGGTATTAATTGGTACAAAATTAATAAAGCAGAATTAAATTATTATACTTTTATTACTAACAAAAAAAATGAACAAAAAAAAAATAGGAAGGGTGAATCTAATAAATAATACCTAAATAAATAATAAATAATAAATAATAAATAATAAATAATAAATAATAAATAATAAATAATAAATAATAAAATAATAAATAATAAATAATAAATAATAAATAATAAATAATAAATAATAAATAATAAATAATAAATAAATAATAATATAAATTTTAATAGTAAATAATAAATAATAAAATAATAAATAATAAATAAATAACAATATAAAATTTAATAGTAAATATTAAATTAAAATAATTTATTAATATATATTTTTTTCATATTGTATTCATAATTTAAGTAGTAGAATCTAGTTATTTTATATATAATTAGGTTTCAATTTTTGATGCTCAATGTTTTATATCGATTTTAATTTTATAGATAAAATGATTAGCATTAATTTAATTTCTTTATATAAACATGGGACCATAATCTGTGTTGGAGATGGTTTCAAATAATATTAATTATAAAAAAAATAATTTTTTTTATAATATTAGTATATTATTTTTATTAATTATTAATAAAAATAATAGAATCTTTAGGAGAATAAAAAAAAACCTAAAAATATGATAAAAAAGTTTTTTTTTCTATGTGTACATCAAATTATATATAAATTAAATATTTATTGTTATTATTATTATCATTATCATTATTATTATTTTTGTGTTAGGACTAATTAAGATATTCAATAAATTTTATTAAGCTATAAATTTATTCTATTTATTTTATTTTATTTATTAATATTATTTTATTTATATATCTTTGGACATCTGACCATAAATTAATAAAATGAATTTTATTACCCTAATTTTACAGTACAAGGAAGGTATTTTTTATATTTCTTTATAAAAATGTCAGAAGAAGGTATAGTTAACATAGTCGAAGTTTATAACAAGTCTGATTGCCAATTTAGTTTCACAAGTTACTTGGTTGACATAACAGGTAGAAAGATTTCAATGGTAAGATTGCCCTAGTGTTTGAGAAAATGGTGGAATAAGAGTGATTAAAGCAAAAATAGGCTTCGATTAATGGAAGTTTCTATCGATCCGATGACTTGCTTGAAATTTCAAAATGCAGATTTGGCACGATAGGTGCAAAATTTTCAATAGCTATTGGTATTTGAAAAAAAAAAAAAAAAAAAAAAATTGGAGGTGCAAAAACGGTCATTGGGAAACATCCGGTAATCGAAGCAGCAGGGTAGAAAGCAGCGAGAAAGAAAAGGAAAACCTACGAGGACTAAGACGGGAAGCATTATTTTTTTTTAAAAAAAAAAAAAAAAAAAAAAAAAAAAAAGATTTAGAAGATCATAAATCTAATAAGACCATCAATTAAATTTATAATAATTTTTAAGAGTTTTTCGGATCGATAGTAAATTTTTTTTAAAAAAAATGTTAAAAAAAAATATATTATATAATTTTAAAGATAAAAAATAAAATGGATGTAAAAGATTAAGTAAAATAAAGGAATAATAAATTTTTTTTTAATTAATCATAGAAAATTTAATTATAAAAAAAAAATAAGTTCAAAAAATTGAAAAAGATTTCGGTTTGATATATTACTAAGGGTTTGAATTGACTATCCGAAAGAAATTATGGTCTACTCCTTCAAAGGCATTAGTCCTACTAGCCTATTTTACTACATTTTCAGCATTGACGTTCCTGGTCAGTTTGCGCTTATACTTTAGGAATAGAAACTCTTGTAGAGTACTAGTCCTAGGCATAATTTCTGTAAAGAGAACCAGCAGATCGTAGCAAGAATGACGTTTTTGAATAATCACCAGAAAACAATTTGGTTCTTAAATAAAACATTATATAATAATTTGCTAATAATGTATGATTGAATAATAAAATTTTTTAAATGTTAGTTAAAAAAAAAAAAAAAAAAAGAACCAAATTACAGTTTCTATGAACAAAAATTATTTTTATTAAGATATAGTGCATTATAGAAATTTCAATATTATTCTATAACTGTAAACTATATTCATTAATTTAATTAATTAATTAATTATTTATTTATTTTTTATTTTTATTTTTATTTTTATTTTTATTATTTTATTTTTTATTTTAAAAGAATATATTGCAAGAGAAAAAAAAAAAAATAAAAAAGAAAAAAATTATTTTTATTAAAATAATTTTATGGTACATAAAATAGAATAATAGATTAATTCATTAATTAATAGATTTAATCATCGATAAAAAAATAAATATATATACTAATAAATGTGAAAAAAAAAAAAATAATAAATAGAAAATATAATAAATTCGCTTTTAATTCTTTAATATGTGTATATTATTAAATATGATATTAAATAATATATAAAAGTTTTTTTTTTTTTTTTTTTTTTTTTTTTTTTTTTTTTTTAAATTTTTCACTTCTTTCCTTCTTTCCTTCCTTTATTATTATTGTTAGTATTATTTTTTATAATTTTTTTTTTTTTTTTTTTTAATTTTAATTTTAATTTTAATTTTAATATAGTATCCAAAGGAGAATTATGATGAGAAGGAATAGTTTTTTCGAAAAGAAGTTAAGTGATATTCTGGAGCGGGCATCATCTCGGATAAAGAATGGATAGAATAAATCTTCTTGTACTGCTGGAATAAGTCTTGGAGCTCTTGGTACATAAAGTTCTGTACCATGATCTGGTAAACGTAAGAAGGATACTGTTGTTCTTATATTATAAGATAATTTTTTACGATTAACATCACAATCATTTTCATTATAATTTCCTGTGGTACAGGTACATATATTACCGGAGGTACCATAAATTGCTCTGGCTCCTACAATCATAGGTTGTGGATTCTTAAGTGAACCAACATCAGCCCATATAAATTGAAGAGCTAATTCAGTTGGAAGTGAATCACAAGAAGATAAAGTAGAAACATTCTTTTTTTTTTTTTTTTTTTTTTTTTTTTAATACATATATTATATGTAAACATAGAGTGAGAATAATAAAATTATTAAATATTTTATTTATTATTTAATGAAATGATGATAATGAATGAAAGAAAAAAATAATAAAAAAATAATAATAATTAATTAATAATCAATTAATTAATATATATATAAATAATTATGTTTTTTTTTTTTTTTTTTTTTTTTTTTTTTTTTTTTTTTTTTTTTTTTTAATTTTTGTTAATATAATAAAATAAGTACATACTTCTGGTTGAATCATTTGAATCCATTCCCAGGCATTATTGACAGTACTGTTACCAAATCTTGCTATATAGGAAACATTATTTAAAGTTTTTTCATGAATTTCTAATATTTTTTTACTTATTTCAGCGTAATCTGAGTTAATTGAAACGTCAATTGGTAGAGTACATTCTGAAACAATATCATCTCCAAATGTTACGGGAATCCGTCCTGAACTTTCTATACTTAATGGACATCGTAATTTTCCATTAATAATCATGTTTTTAGGAATACTAAATCCTGAAGTTTCAACTAAGGTTCCAGTAAGACCATGAAATTAGAATTTAAAAATAAAAAAAAAAAATTTTTTTTATAAAGATTATATAATAATTTCAGAGTTAAGGATTTATAATTATTAATATTTTAACAATAGTATTATTATTTTTCTTAATATTTGAAATTTTATTAAAAATATGAACTAAATTTGAAAAATAATATATATATATGTTTAAAAAAAATTTTTTTTTATTATTTAATAT
Source organism: Neocallimastix lanati (nom. inval.) (assembly GCA_016946835.1). NCBI lineage: Eukaryota > Fungi > Neocallimastigomycota > Neocallimastigomycetes > Neocallimastigales > Neocallimastigaceae > Neocallimastix > Neocallimastix lanati (nom. inval.). The sequence goes on from JACVTC010000141.1 coordinate 186,294, forward strand.
GTATATAAAAAAAAGGATATTTTATTAAATTAGAGGTAAGAATTTCTTTTCCAAAAATATAACCTGGATTTCCTGATGTTTTTCTTGGTAAAACTTTTTTCACTTCAATTTCTGGATTAGTTTCAGCTTCTTTAACAATACTTTTCTATTAATTATTATATTTGTTATTTAAATATTTTTTTTTTTTTTTTTTTTTTTTTATTTTTATATTTAATTATAATTTTCATAAAATATTAAAAAAAAAAAAAAAAAAAAATATTATATAATAAATAATATAACATTATTTATTATAGAATTTAATAATATTAATAAAAATTTATTATTTTATATATTTAATATTTTTTATAGTTTTATTAGTGAATAATAAATAAAATATATTATTAATATTGTTAATTAATATATATATACTAACCAAAAATGTAACCGAAAATTGTTGAGTTATAAAATCATCTTCTTTGATATTAAGCTCATCATATAAAATTTCCACATCAACAAAATCAATAATATCAAAATTTGCTGCTGATTTACTACTTGGTATGGTGTAATAAATTTTATAATTAACCTAATTTTTATTTTTATTTTTTATTTTTTTTTTTTATTTTTTTTTTTATTTTATTTTAAATTGATTTTTATTTTAAATTAGTTTTTATTTTGAATTTTATTTGAGTATGTTATTATTTTTTATTAAATTTGTTTTTCATTAAATCAAATTATATTGGTTAAAATGTTATTTATGAAAATAAAATATATTTATATATATAATAAATAATATATATATATATATATATTATTTTTTTTTTAAATATTTAATTAATAATTTATTATTCATTATTTTTATTTTTTTTTTTTTTTTATACTAATGTGAATAATTATATATTTATTAATAATAATATATATATATAGATATATACCTGTAAAACAACTTTTTCTACAGAGGATAGATTCTTTTGGTTTATATATCTCTTCGTAGGATTAATTTTTTTTTCATAAACTCTTTTCTTAATACTATTTCCACGTTTGGATAAATTTTCAAGTAATAATTTATTATACTCATTATCTTTCTCTGACTTTTTAACATAATATTTTCCATTATTATATACGTAACGATCATTCCTCTTGAATATACCATTCTTTGAGTTGATTTTAATACCATGAATTTTTTTTGATTTATCACTTTTATCCGTATCTTTATTATCCTTACTATTAGAATTGTTATTATTATTACTGGAATTTCTGTTTTTATTTGGTGGCAAAAAACTAACGAAGGAAACTTTATCATCATCATCATCATCATTATTGTCCTCTTTAATAACATTCATATTAAGTTTAACATCTTTATTATTATTGTTCTCTTCTTTATTATCATCATTGTCCATATTAAATTTGCTTTCAAAGGAATTATGAACATAGGGTATCGTATTATCTTCCTCAAATATTTTTTCGGGCTCGTTAAATATATTATCCTTGATATGATCGAAAGCTGGTGAATCCTCTTGATCATAAATGTTATTATTATTATCATCATTGTAATTATTATCATCGTAATAATAATTATAATTATAATCATTATCATAATCATTATTGTTGTCATTATCATAATCATTATTATTATCATTATCATAATTTGTATCGTAATTTGTATCATAATTTGTATCTGGTTCTTCAGCAAATGGATTATAAAAGAATGGTTCATCTTTATCGTCTGCATTAGGATCAGATATGAAAGGATTAAAGTATTCGTCATCATTATTATTATTATTATTATCAGCATCATTAACATTTACAGGTTCAAATTGATTAGGTAAAGCGTTATCATCATTACCATCATTATTATTATTAGCATTAGCAATTGAAGCGTCAGGTTGTTCATTAATATTTTCAGGAATTGATGGTGGTTGTTGTTGTTGTTGTTCACTTATATCATCATCATTATTATTATCAGGTATATCATTATTATTATCAGGTATATCATTATTATTATTAGGTATATCATTATTATTATCAGGTACATCATTATTGAATTCAGGATGGAAAGGATTGAAGTAGTCTTGTTGATGTTCATTAAAACTATCTGAACTATAATCTTTTTCAATATCATTATCAAAGTTCTTTTCTTCTTCTGGAAGATTTATTTTAATTTCTTTATAAATTGGTTCTGTAACATTATTTGACGTTGGATTCTATATTTATGTATTTATTTTTTTTTTTTATTTTTAGTTTTTTTATTTTTATTTTTTATTTTTGTTTTTTTATTTTTTATTTTTTGTTTTTTTATTTTTTATTTTTTATTTTTTATTTTTTTATTTTTTTATTTTTTATTTTTTATTTTTTGTTTTAAAATTTTTATTTATTGAAGTTAATATTAAATCAAATTATATTATTAAATATATTATTTATAATGATATTAAAAAAAAAAAAAAAAAAAAAAAAAAATAAGAAATAAAATAAAATAATAATATATATTTAAAATATTCTATTAAGAATTATAGATTTTACCCTAACAAAAACTAAATGATTCATTTTATAATAATCAATTGTGAATTCTTTTTTTGATCTTGAATATTTTCTTGTACATTCTGTTTTTTTATCAATTAAAAACACTTCAATTTTTTTTTTTTTTTTTTTTTTTTTTTGATTATTTTGTTTAGTTCATATATGATATTTATATAAATAATAATTAATTATCATATAATATATTAATAGTGAAAATGAATATATAAAAAAAATATAATATTTAAAAAATTATTAATAATATATTATATAATTATACTTTAATATATATATATTTTAAATAATTTATTTTTATTTATAAATTTTTACATATTGGTGAATTAGGTTCACATTTTCCAGATACCGTATTTTCTGGTAAAGTAAAGGCATAAGATTGTAAAACGGCTTCTTTTTTAGTATCCGTTCTTTTTCTATCTGTATATGTACTTTGAGTTTCATTTGCAACAATAATTGGTTTTCCAACCTGTAGTTAGTTTATTATTTATTATTATTTATTATTATTATTATTATTATTATTATTATTATTATTATTATTATTATTATTATTATTATTTTTTATTTTTTTTTTTTTTTTTTGTAAATCCAAATAACAAATAAATATATAAATATATAAATATATAAATATATAAATATATAAATATATAAATATATAAATAAATATATATATATATATAAATAAATAATAATATGTAACTTTTTTTTTAATTTTTTTTTTTTTTTTTTTTTTTTTTAATATTTTAATAGTATTGTAATTATATACCATATAGTTTGTTTGAGGTAAAATTAAAGACAAACTTTTATCAGTGTATGAATATGTAGTCACTAATCGTTTAAACTGATTAATAAATGTAGTTTTATCTTCAATTCTTCCGGGATTTTTATAATAGTATCCCATATCAGGATCTTTTTATTTTATTAATGTTTTTTTTTTTTTTTTTTTTTTTTTTTTTTTTTTTTTTTTTATTATTATTATAACATTATTAGATTTCAATAATAGAAATGTTATATATATATATGATAAATTTGAAGTTCATATTGTAATTAAAAATAAAAAATATATATAATTAAGTTATTTATAACAAATATTATTAGTTTTATTGTAAGAATAATAAAAAATGAATATATTTTTTATTTTATTTTTTTTAAAAGTTTTAAGATATAATATAATATAATAAAACTTATATATATATATATATATATATATATATATATAAAGGAAACATACTATGATCCATAACAATACAAAGAACCGATGAACTACTATCACTATATTCATCCATAATAATTACATTTGGATTATGAACTTTTTTTAATAATTTTGAACACATTGGCTTATTATTTTCTTCTGGTCCTTCTAGAAGACATTCTCCAGAAAAAAAATATTTCTTTTCTCCTGTACAATCAGGATCACAACAACAATTAATATCACATTTATTGTAAGTAACATCACATATACATTGCCCAATATCTTTTTATTTTTTATTTTTTTTTTTTTTTTGGAATATATATTTTGGTATATAAAAAATAATTTTAATATATAAATAAATATTTGATAATAGTTATAATAATAATAATAATAACAATAATAAATATTATATATATATATAAATATTAAATAGAAAATAAATTAATAATTTTTTTTTTTAAAATATTAATATTTGAAGGATTTGTATATTTATATTATTATATTAACCTGTTTTAAAGTTTAATGCTGGTTCCTTAACCTAAGATTAATCAATAAATAATTGATTTGTTAGAGTTAAATATCTATTTATTTTTATTTTTTATTTTTATTTTTATTTAATTGTTCATTTATTATTATGATATAATTATCTAACTATTATTCTTAAAGTTTTTACAAATGAGAGAGAAAAAAAAAAATAACTTGGCTACTTTACTAATAATGTATTGGAACTTGTTTTTTTAGTATTAGTTTGTTCTTCATCTGCCTGATATTGTGATAACATATTAGCGTCATTAATTATTCTTCCAAGTTCTTCTTCACCATCTTCTTCTTCATTAAAATCATTATTACTATTTGTTTCTGTTTCATTATGTACTGGTTCATGATTTTTTGATCCTTTTTTCTTTCCTTTAAGTTTTTCTTTATTTTTTCCTTTATTTCCTCCTGAACCGATACCTGTAAATTTAAAACCTTGACCATATATCTCTTTTGTTTTGTTTTGTGTTGTTTTGTTTCGTTTTTTATTTTCATTTTTGTTTTTTATTTTTTATTTTTTTATTTTTTTATTTAAAATTTCGAATTTAATATACATTATTATTATAAGTATATAAAAGTTATATAGAATTAGAGTATTAAAAAAAAATTTTTTTTTTTATTTTGTAATATTAGTATTAATTATTAATTAAGGATATATGTAGCTCATTTCTACTTTTTTTTTTTTTTTTTTTTTTTTTGTTATCATATAATATTTCATTTACCTGAAATAAATAGTAGTATTACTAATAATAATATAATTTTTTTTTCATTTATTACTCTCATTTTTAAAGATAATATTTATAATAGTAATAGATTTATACAATTTTTTTTTTTTTAATTTCTATGTTTTTATTAATTTTGCATTCATATATTTAAATATTTTTTTTTTTTTTTTTTTTTTTTTTTTTTAAAAATTAATTAAAAATTATTGATAATAATAAAAAAAATATATTAAAAGTATGAAGAACTTTAATTTTAATTTTTATAAAAATTTATAATTAATTTAATAAAATAAACAAAAAAAAAAAAAAAAATTAAATTGAATAGGTAGATTTAAAAAATTAATTATAATAATAAAAAATATAATCAATTTATTTTTTATTCGTTTATAATTTTTAATTAAATATATCCAATTATTATATAGCTTTAATTAATGATTATTATTAGTATTTAAATTATAATTATATAATTTATTCTTTTTTTTTTTTTTTTATGGATTAGTTTTTTTTTTTTTTTATTTTATTCAACTTATTTATTTAAATTATGAAATTATATAATTAATTTTATATTATTATATATTATATATTTAAAATACATTAGTTATATACATTATAAAAAATGTATAATGTAAATAATATAAAATAAAATGAAAAATAAAAAAAAATTTTTTTTCTTTTCCACATGTAAAAAAATACATACTATATCTTTTTCATTTAAACTCCGAAGAGTCAATAAAATAAACAAACAATCAAACAAACAATCAAATAAATAAATAAATAAATAAATAAATAAATAAATAAATAAATAAATAAATAAATAAATAAATAAATAAATAAATAAATAAATAAATAAATAAATAAATAAATAAATAAATAAATAAATAAATAAATAAATAAATAAATAAATAAATAAATAAATAAATATATATATATATAAATAAATATTTATAAATATAAATTTTAAAAGTGAAATATAATACAACTTATACATTAGAAAACGCGTTTCATACCATACTCTTGAACGTTCAATACTGCCCTCTCATAATTTTAGAAAATTGTGATTGAACCTCATTTAATAAATTATATTATGATATGCAAATTTTCTAGAATAAGGAATAAAATAATAATCTTTCATTAATTAATTATAATAACAAATATATGAATATTTATATGTTTTATTTTTATTTTTAGTATAATTTTATTTTATTATTTTGTATTTTTTTTGTATTAAATAATTTGTATACATTGAATGTTGTAATATAATATAATAATATAAAAATTATTATCATTTTTCTTTTCTTTTTCTTTTTTTTTTTTTTTAATTTTTTCTTTTTTTTTAAAAAAAAAAAAAAAAACTGAAAAGTGAATAATTATTTCTAAAAGTTTACACTCTAAAAATTACTAATATTTCTATTATTTTTTGATAAATATAAAAATTTAACTACTGTAATATAATTATTAAATTAATTTTATTTTTTCTTTTTAAGATAGTAATTATTACTCTAGAACTTTTTTTTTTTTTGTATTAAAGTTTTATTATTATATTTTTTTTTTTTTTTTTTTTTTTTTTTTTTTTTTTTTTTTTTTTTTATGTATATATCTATAAAAGATATTATATAAATAAAAGAATTCTATATTATTTGTTTAGTTTCCATGCTCTTCTTCATTTTCCTTTTTCATATCGTTGTTTTAAATATATATATATTAATAAAAATATTAAATAAATAAAAAAAGAAGTGCGATATAAATCATATTGGTAAATTTTTGTTGAATGAAGCATTAAATTATTGTGATTATGCTTAAAATACATATATTTATAATCTATAATTTATATCTTCAATGCCTTTTTCTATAAAATAAAACATAAGCTGTTGAATCTTTACCGGAATCTTTATCAGTTTCTGATACGCATTCATCATTTTTTAAATACCATCTATTATTTGTGAAACTTTTACAATGAGCAACATAATGTCCACCACCTAACCCTCCAATATGATTAGATATTCCATATAAATCATAGATTATATTTTGATCATGTCCTTATAAAAAAAAATTTTTTTTCAAAAAAAAAAAAAAAAAAAAAAAAAAAAAATAAAAATTTATAAAAATAAAATAATTATAAATATAAATTTTTATAACAACAATTAATATATATTAATAATAATAAATGTCAAATATATAATTAAATATAATTAATGAATTTATTTTTATGATTTTATTATGTGTTGTTGTTTATACATATTTCTATTTCTAATAATTTTAATTAATTATTCTAAGATATTTGAATAAAAAAAAAAAAAAAAGAAAAAGAATTCTTTTTACCTGGAACATCACTTAATATAGAATAATCTAAAATTAAATTTTCTGAAGGAAATTCAACTTCATCATCTATTTTTTTTCTTATATAAAAATTAAACGAGAATCGTTTTAAATCTAATAAAATAAATAAATAAGTAAATAAATAAATAAATAAATAAATAAATAAATTAATAAATTATAAAATTATATAAATTTTTTTTTATTAGTATTAATATTATACTTTATTTGGTTTTATAGAGTATAAATACGTACGTATAACAAGAATTTCAGGACATTTATATATTTTCAAGCATTTTTTTGCTTTTTGTGGTGATTTACATTTTTCACATTTATAATCATCATCTAATTCTTCTTCTGCAGAAAATTCTCTTAAACAATCTTCTAATGTATGTTGTCTTGTTCTAGTATCCTATATATATATATATTAATAACAATAATAACAATTTTTATTATGACTTATTATTATTTATATACTTATATAATTTATTTCTATTTTCGATTTATTGATTTATTATTCATTATCATTTTTTTTTCTTTTTTTTTGATGATACCTTCGGTATTGGTAAAGATAAATCCCAAAAAGTATCAAATGTTGACGATGAATGTTTACACCTTAAACAAGTGACTTTACTTTGTAATTGTCCACCAAATATATCTTTATTTGTAATTATATAGATCAAAGGTTTAAAGAATTTTTTTTTTTTGTGGGGGTATATTGAAAATAAAATATGAAAAAAAAAAAAAAAAAAAATAAGTATTAGTTCAATTCTTTAATTTAAGGTTTTTATAATTAATAATATTTAAATAATAAATATATAATATATATATATATATTTATAATATAATTACCAAAAATATAACTACTATTCCATAGCTGATATCTATTCCATGATACTTTGGCCTTATCTTCATCACTTTTTCAGTTTTAATATATATATATATATATATATATTATAAATTTTTGAAATTTAAAGGGTATTTTATTATTGTTATTTTTTTTATTTAATTAAACATATATAATATGAAAATATAATATAATTTTATATTTAGTATTACATAATTTCTTATTACCTTAAAGCATCAAATTCTTCATCTTTATAATTAAATTTTGGTTTATCTTGAGTTCTATTTAAATCTTCATGGAAACCATCCAATAAAAATCTTAAAAATTCTAAAATTAAAAGTTTCAAAAATCATATTTTAATATATAAAGATAAAAATAAAAAAGATAAATAAATATACAAATAAAAAAAATTTTTTTTTTAATATATATATATATATACATATATTAGTATATTTAGTTTAATAAACTAATATATAGTATAATATTTTATTATTTTTACCTTGTGCATCTTGTTGACTTTTTTTTTTTTTTTTAAGTAATTTAAAGTGATGGTAATAATAACAATAATCATATATATATTAATAAATTAATATATATTTATATTTGTAAAATATTTTAATTAAGAAATAACATATATATATTAGTAAATTAAAGCAAGTAACAACAACAACAACAACAACAACAATAATAATAATAATAATAATAATAATAATAATAATAATAATAATAATAATAATAATAATAATAATAATAATAATAATAATAATAATAATAATAATAATAATAATAATAATAATAATAATAATAATAATAATAATAATAATAATAATAATAATAATAATAATAATAAACGACTTTTAATCATACTCATATCCACAAAATTGTGGTGCAAATTTCTCTAGTTCTTTTTTAAATTTACTTGGTTTAATATGCTTATTTTTAGTATTTTTTAATGCATCACAAAGTAAATCATTAAAAGCTGTCATTCATTTAAATGATAATAATAATAATTATAATAATTAATAATTAATATTCAATAATTTATTAATATATTGTTTTATTATATATAATATACTTTTAGTTATTCTTATTTTTTTTTTTTTTTTTTTTTTTTTTTTTTTAATTTTTTATTGTAAAGTTTTATATTATTTTTAATAAATAAATATAAATAATTATACCTATAGCAAATTGACCTTTCATAGAACTTTTAGAATTAATATCTTTCTTAAATTTTGAACTCATAAAATAAGAACATAAAGGTATTGTTGAGAATATACATTGTAATATGGAATTCATAAAACACTATTATTAATAAAAAATTGTAGAATCATTTATTATTTATTATTTTTATTATTTTTATTATTATAATAATTATTATAATAATAATAAATTTCATTAGTCATAAAATTTATTTTTAATATATATATAATATTTTTTTTTTTTAAAAAAGTTATTATATAAATTGAATAGTATTTACAGTATTTCCAAGATTAATTAATCCAACAATATCACTACAATTACTTAAAAAAGATTCACTCTAAATGATATTAAAAATAATAAAGTTGAAATGAATGTATATACAAATATAAATGTATATGAATAAAATATTAATAAAAATTTTCATAATTTTTAATATATAAAATACTGTAATATAATAATAATAATAATAATAATAATAATAATAATAATAATAATCAAATTTTGTTGAACCTCATAATCAATTTTATTTGAAAATTTCATTTCTAATAATTGATTTAAAGAATAACCAGCTTTAGCTGCTGCGGCCTATTTATATAGAATTATTGAATTATAAATATAATATTTATGATGTATTATAAAAAAAAAAAAAAAAAAAAAATAATAAAAAATTTATTTTTATTAGTACTCATATATTTGTTATTATTATTATCTTATATTGATTACAATAGTTATGATTGTTCAATATTATTTTCATTATTTTATTTTTAATGATTATATTTAGTATATATCAAAAAAATTTTTTATTTTATATATATATATATATTTGAATTATATACCTCTTCTTTTTTCTTTAATTTATTCATTTTATTTAATTTCAATTTTTCTTTTAGACTCATTTTAGATGATGACTTTGTTGTTGCCTCTGAATTTGAAGGTGAAAGAGAATGCGTATCATTTATATTGTCCATATTATTTATTTCGAAAGCACTTTTTATGGTTTGTGTGGTACTTAGTAGTGGAGTAATATTTATTTTTTGAGTTGGTAATGAAGAGGATAACACATCACTTTTTGCCTTATTTATCGTTCGAATGGTTTCATTACTCCTTGTAGTATAATTTATTTCATTATATAATATGTTAGGATTATATTGAATATGTGTATATTTTGAATTAGATGTATTTTTTAATATTGGTTGATAAATATTAACATTATTATTATTATTAATATTAATATTATTATTATTATTATTATTAATATTAATATTAATATTATTGCTATTATTTTTATTTATAGTAATATTAACATTATTATTTTTATTTTTATTATTATTAGTAATAATAATATTATTATTATTAATATTATTTTTATTATTAGTATTATTATTATAGGATGCTATGGGTTGTTGTTTTTGTTGTAATTGCTGGTATTGTAATTGTTGTTGTTGTTGCTGTTGTAACTGTTGTTGTTTATAATAATATTCATCAAGGCTATTCATATTTATATTCACATTAGTATTTTTTTTTATATAGTTACTATTTATTGATTCTTCATTATTAATTAAATTTTTATATTTTGTTATTTGAGGAGAGTTAGTAATTCTTGATGAAGTTGAAGAAGTAGGTATTGGACCACCATCACCGCCACCATCACTGATACCATTGTTTAATGAGGCATTGCTACTTTTTATATTAGATTTTTTGGAATTTACATAAGTAGTTGAATTTGAAGATATTTTTAATTTAGATTTAACTGTAGGTTGAGTGGAATTATTTTTTGCTAACGATTTAGAGAGTGAAGATGTTGGAGGTTTATTAACATTGGATAATGGTGATTTTGTTTTTGTTATTGATTTTGATTTTATATTATTATTATTATTATTATTATATATTATTTCTTCTTTTGGATATTTATTATGGGAAATAGAACTTTGATCTCTTTCTTTAATAGAACCTCTCCCACTATATAATGTATCGGAACTATCTGCTCTAGTTTTATTTAATCTACTTGATGCAGGATTTGTAAGAGAAGATTTTCTTTCGGGAATATCAGTTTGATTAATGTATTGTTGATGATTTTTATGATTATTATGTAGAGATGATGATGTATGATATGCAGCATAGTGTGTATTTGAATTTGGATTACTTAAAGAAGAGGAACTGGTATTAGATGAGGAAGGTGTTGTTGTCGATGATGTATCATATATATCAGAAGAATCTGAAGTGGAAGAATAAGAACTAGAGAAATTTGAATATGAATTTGAATTTGTATTTGAATTTGTATTTGAATTTGAACTTGAATTTGAATATGATAATTTTGTAGTAGAATATTTTAATTTGAAATTATTGAATTCATGGTGATGAACACCGTGAACATGAGTATGTTGTGATGTTGATGAACTTAAATTTGGATGCGATTGGGAATATTGCTGTGACTGTAGTTGAGTTTGGGCAAAGGAACGTGAGCGAGATTGCAAGTGCGGTTGAGAATTAGATAATGTATTTGATCGTGAATGAGAACGAGAATGAGTTCGTAAATGAGATTGTGATTGAGATCGAGAATGAGGTTGTGAATGAGGTTTTTCATTAATTTTAGAAAGAAGTTGTGAATTATATTGTAAATTAGATTGTGAATGAAGTTGTGTTTGAGAATGAAATTGAGGGTGTATATTTGATTGGTAATTTAAATTAGAATATGAATGAGTATGTGAACGAGAATGAGTAGATGATACATGGGAACGAGGTTGTGATGAAGGATTAACTGTAGTATCTCTTTTTGGCGTTCTTGATTGTGGAATAGAAACTGGTGATGAATTATTATATTTAGATTGGGATGATGAGGACGAGATTGTTGATTTTTTTTTATAATTTTCAGATGCTGAAAGTAATGATGCTACTTTTGCATTAGTTGATGTTTTAGTAGGAGATGATGTTCTTTTAATAATTTTTGCATTATTACTATTTTCTATATATATTTATATATATAATTATAATTTATTTTGAAATGTATATATACATGCATATACATATATATAATAGATATTAAGATCAGTTATTTTATTGTTATTATATAATAAAATAATTTTATTTATTATTTTTTTTATAAAAATTTTTTTAAATTAATATAAATATATATATAATAAAAAGAGAGAAATATATAGATATATTATTATATTAATATTATTATGACTATGTTCTCTATTATTGTAATGATAATAATAATAATCACTATTACTACAACTATTATAGTTACATTTATAGTTACTATTATTATTTGCTAGTTTATTACTATTATATATATATATTTTTTTTTATTATTTTTATTTTTATTTTTCATTTTTATCATTAGTACTATTTAATTTATTATTATTACTATTATTTATTTATTATTATTTATTTATTTTTATTTGATTTTTTCTATTTTTAATTTTATTATTATTATTATTATTATTATTATTATTATTATTATTATTATTATTATTATTATTATTATTATTATTATTTTTTTTTTTTTTTTTTTTTTTTTTTTTTTTTTTTTTTTTTTTTTTTTTACTTTTATCTGATATATTTGATGCTATATTTTCAACTTTATGATTATTATGCCGTTTAAAATTATTACTATCATAATTTTCAGATTTCTTTTTCTCTTTAATTATCACTGGATCAGTAATATTGACTATCTTTGGTTTTGAAATTGATGTTGAATGGGACGGATTTATTATAGACTTTACTGGGTCGTTTTTTGAATAACTTTCTGTTGTAACAGATTTTTCCGTAGTTGCTAATAATTATAATTACAATAATTATATATATATTTATATATATCATATATCACATAAATTATAATTTTTTTTTTTATCGTATTTTAAATATTTTGAAAAAATATATTTATATATTTGCATAGATGTTGTTGTATATATAAATATATTTATGTAATATATAATATTATCATAATAAATAGAAATTAAGATATATATATATAAGAAAAGAGAGAAAGTTTTTTAAAAAGTTAAAGAGAAAAACGTTAGTATGTGAGTTTTTTAAAAGAGTTGCTTTTTTTTTTTTTTTTTTTTTTTTTTTTTTTTTTTTTTTTTTTTTTTTTTTTACTTTATTCTATATAATCCTATAGTATTTGAAAAATATTAAAAATTAAATCAATGCTACATTTTGTAATAAGTGTAATATTTAAGAAAAGAATACAATAATATATATATATTTAAATAAAGAAATTATCAATCCACATATATATATATATGTGGATTGATAAATATATATAGTTTGATTGATTATCTTTATATTTTTATATCCTTTTTTATTATTATTATTATTTATATGAGTGTATCTCTATTTTCTGCATTATTTGTTATAAATTATACTATTTGGCCTATTTTTTTTTTTTTTTTTTTTTTTTTTATTAATTTTCTATCCCCATTTACCAAATTTATGAACATATTTCTTAGGAATTCTATTAGTATTAACCGTCATAATACTCAAATGAAAAAAAGTTCCAATGGAATGATTAAAAAATCCTTTTTTTGTATATTTTTATCATATAATGTTATATTTATTTTATCTTTTTAAATATATAAATATATATATTGTGATAATTTCTATTTTATTATATATTACTACTATTTAAAATAATGAAAAAAGATCTTTTTTAAATATAGAAAAAGAAAATTTTTATTTTTTTATTTCTTTTTATTTTGTTATCAACTCAGTATTCAAGTATAAGGTTTATTATTATTATTATTATTATTATTATTATTATTATTATTATTATTATTATTATTATTATTATTTGGATAGATATATGTTTTTTTTTTTTTTTTTTTTTTTTTTTACTATTTGAATAAATATGTATTTTTTTTTTTTACTATTTACACCTTTTTTTTTTTTTTTTTTTTTTTGAAAATTATATTATATTACTAAATTTTTCTTTTATCATATTTTAATACTTCAAAGATTTACTATTTTTAGGAAATAAAAATTAAAAGTTTTTTATTTATTTATTTATTCATTTATCTATTTATTTATTTATCTATTTATTTATTTATCTATGTGTAAAAATATTTTTTTTTATTCCATTATTATTAATCATTTTTTTTTTTTTTTTTTTTTTTTTTTTTAATTTTATTACTATTATTATTGTTTTTTAAAAAAAATTTAAAAATCTAAATTTATAAAATTTTAATTTATATTATTTTAATATTAGATTATTAAATTAAATATTTTTAATTATATATATTAATGTAAATTATATTATATATATTAGAAAAAAAAAGTTTAATAGTATTAAATAATAAAATATTAATAAACTTAATATATTTAATTTTTTTATATGATTAATATTGGTATAATAAGCATATAATGTGGAGCTATATAGAAATAACATTTATAAAATGTAACACTATATTATATCTTATATAATATATGGATATTAATATAATAACATTATGTTATTAAATTAAATATAGGAATTATTAAAGAATAAAAATTGAAATTGATCAACTTCGTTACTAATTAAAAGATTAAGAGTCTCAAAAATACTCTTATATTTTAAAAGCTTATTATTTATTGGTGTTATTTTTAAATTTAATAATTTAAAAATATTTAAAAATCAATATTTAGAATTATAAAAATATTATACAAAGTCTAATTAATATAATTGCATATGCCTAAAGAAAGTACTGAAACCATTTTAAATGATGAAACTTATTTAATTATGAAGAAAAGAATTATTTTTACTGTTAGCTAAACATAAATTAAACAATACATTAGTACTAATACAGTAAAAAATAAATCTCAAATCATCAATTAATGAAAAAGATTTATAGGATTATATATCTTTCGAAATTTGATGATACTTATATTTATGATAAGAATGTAACACAAGAAATGATACAAAAATATTAATTAAAAATAGTACCTCAGGTGAAATTAAGAAAAATTTAAATTTCATGTATAATAATGGGTGTAATTTATTCCATTGAAGAAACTAATTCATTTTCTACACAACAAAAAATGGTATTTTTAGAAAATAAATTAAATAAATTATTATTTAATGAAAAAAAAAAAAACATTTATTTTCATGAATATCTCTTATAAGAACAAAATATTTAATGAAGTATCTGGTATAAATAAAGGAGTACGAACTAAAAACACGATTAATCATTTATATAATTATCTATCTAGATGCATTTTGAACAAAAATATTATACAATGAAAGGAGTTGGACAGATTCTATTGAAAATACACAGAAATAATAAATCATTTAAAAAAAATTGAAAGAATCAAAATTTTACAAACAAAATCAAGAACCACAAACAGTTATTTATATTCCAATATAAGTAGATTTAATAATAACAAGAGTAATAATAGGTAGCATTGTAAGAATTAGATTGAACACGAGAGTCATAATGTTTTTTTTTTTTTTTTTTTTTTTTATATATTATATTTAAATATATTTAAATATATATAAATATATTAAAAGACATTATATAATTATTATTTATTAATTTATTAATATAAAAAAGGATGAAAGAAAAAAAAAAAAAAAAAAATTAGATTTGACTCCATTTGAATTTAAAACATCGATTCAAGATCCAGGTAAAGCTTTTATACCACAAAATTTAATTAAAGCTTTAGTATAGTTATGAAAAATTTATTAGGGATAACCGCAAATATAAAGCAAATAAAAAAGTAGAATTGAATTGTTTTATTTACCATTAAATGTTTCCATAATGAAGTATTTAGTACCTTAATCATAATGGCACAAAAGAATTAAAAATATATTTAATAAAAATATTTAAATACATTAAGACAGATAATGGTACTAAGTTTAATAAAATTAACTTATGTTATTTTTATAAGGATAATGGAATTATCTCTTTATAA
>JACVTC010000141.1:205000-210000 GCA_016946835.1 Neocallimastix lanati (nom. inval.)
TTATATAACTTTTATTTTATATACTATATAATACTATATAATACTATTATATATAAAACAAAGAGATTAATATTCACTAATATCATTACACCTTTTATAATAATACTTTTAATGTATTGTTAAATAATATAATTTACTCTGATAATATTATTTTAAATATTGATGATTATTTATTACTAATAGAAAAATTGTTAAGTACTTGTATTCATAATATTTTAGAAATTGTTGTTTATTTATTTCTTATAGAATGATAATTTAAACTGTGATAATTTTAACTGTTAAGAAAAAATGACAGTAATAAACATTCTTATCAAATATATATTTTTTAATATTTATAATTTTTATTTTATATTTTCCTTATGTACCTATTCGAATGATTCTTTACTTTCAAATAAATTTTAATTTGATTTTTCTGCATTGCTACTTAATAACTTTAATTGGTTAGCAGCAGTTACAGCTTGGACAGCTATATATAATTTACAATTTTATTTTTTATTATTAAAAGTTTAATATTTTATATTATAATATTTATTTTATATTAAAAAAAATATTAAATTACCTTTTTTAAAGGTCTTCTTAGCATTGAAGTTCTTCTTAACGTTTTCAAGAACTGAAGTGTTAGTAGCAGTAGTTAACCATTTATGTGCCAATGCCTCATCACAAGTCATACGTTTATCAGGGTTAACAACTAAAAGCTTTCTTATAAAGTCCTTGGCTTTTGATTTATAAATATATAATAGCATCCATTATTAATAATAATATTATTATTAAAGATTTGTTTTTATTTTATATTCAATATTAATATTTTAGTATTAAATAATATATTTATTAATTTCTATTAATATTTTTCCTATTATTAGTTTAAACAATATATATTATGATTTCAACATTTAATTACCATCTTCAGAAATTTCACCCCAGTATTCCTTTTCAAAGACATAATCAGCTTCTAAGATAGCCTTGAAAAGTTGAGCTTGGTCTTCACCATAGAACTATTTTATAACATAATATTAATAAAATTCATGTATATATTAATTTAGTTTACACCATTCATAAAATACTTCAATAAAATTTTTATTTAATACTTACTGGTTGATAACCACATAATAATACATAAGTAATAACACCAATACTCCAAAGATCAACAGCAAGACCGTGACCTTTTCTTGAAATAATTTCTGGAGCTATATATAAGCGATTATAAAAACAATAAAGTCATAATAAATTAAAATTATTATATGCCCACTTAATTCATTTTAATAACCATTATGTCAATGAAATACTATTTTTACTAACCAACGTAACCTGGTGTACCACAAGAAGTATTTAATAATGAAGAGGCTTCAATAAATTTAGATAAACCGAAATCGGTAACCTGTATAGAAGTTTTAAAAACAAAAATAATTATTTATTAATTTAATAACTTTTAATAAATATTTCTTAATATTTAATAATTCCATTACCATAAGTGGGGAGTCTTCTGATTTATCTTTGAATAAAAGATTTTCTGGCTTTAAATCTCTGTGGACAATATTCTTCTTATGCATATAGTTGACAGCTTCAAGAATTTGTTTAACTAAAATAGAAGCATCCTTTTCAGTGAAACTACCCTTTTCAATAATACGGTCAAAAAGTTCACCACCTTTTTTTATTTTAAAATTATTTTATTTTTATATTTAATTTATTTTTCTAATTATTTTTACTTCTACTCTAATATTTAATTTATTATATATCATTTGTTTTTTTTTAATTTTACCTTTAGCTAAATCAGTAACAAGATAAATGTCACGTTCTGATTCATAAAATTCTTTAAGACAAATAATATTTGGATGAGACAATTTTTTAATTACACTAACTTCAGATTGAATCATGGCTTCTTGACCTTTTTTTTTTAATAATATAATTAAATTATTTAAATTAAATTAAATTATTTCTTTTATTTATTTTTTTATTAAATAACTATACATTATTTAATACCTTCAATATGTTTTTTATCAATAATTTTTACAGCATAACTTTTTTTATCTTTCTTGTTAACACATTCCTTTACAATAGCTTTTTATAATAAAGTTAATAAAGTTACTACATTTTTATATAAACAATATAATTTAATATTTTGTTTCAATATATTTTTATAAATATTTACCAAAGGAACCAACACCCAAGGTTTTACCAAATTCATAAAAATCTTTAATATCCTTATCTGAATTTTCTGTATCCTTAAATTCTTCTTCTAAAACTCTCGTAGCTCCTTCTTCCTCTTTTGGTTTGCTTGGTAAACAACAACTAAATATATTACCCATTTTCTATAATTTTATATTTATAAAATTAATTTAAAAATTATAGAAAAAAAATGAAATCTTAATATCAATGTTTCCATTAAAATTTTAAAATGAATTAAATAAAACTAATAATAATTGACCTAATTTCATTTTATTATTTTTTTTGAAATATATTTTATAAATAAATAATTTTAAAGTAAGTTTTTAAATTCTTTTTTTTTTTTTTTTTTTTTTTTTTTAAATATAACAATATTATTAGATTTTTAAGTTTAAGCTACGCGAATAAATATAATTGAAAATATATATATATCAATAAACATTGATTTTTTTTTTTCTAATTATTCTGATTAATTGTCCAAAATTCTTTCTTATTCTTTATTTTTTTTTAAAATATATATATATTTATGTATATATGTATACTATGTTATATTACTTCTTTATTGTTAACATTTTTTTTATCATTTATCATTTTAATATTTATATTTTTTGCTCATTATTTCTTTCAATTTACAAGATTTTATGTTTATACTTCATTCTTTTTTCCTAATTAATTTATACTTTATTTTATTATTTTATATTAGTATTATAGCGATTAACATAAATTCCTTACATTATATATTCACTATCTTGTTTGTATGATTTTTAAAGAAAAAAAAAATTATAATATATAATATTTATAACTCAATTAAAACTTTGATTATTTTTTATTTTAATCTCTTCTCTTTTTTATTATATTATTCTTAAAAAAAAATAAATTAGACGATAATAATAATTAAAAATGAAATAAAAAAAAAATAGACGATAATAATAATTAAAAATAAAATAAAAATAATTATAAAAGTTATTATATTTCATTGTTGAAATAATACTATTAAAATTATATTTATTATTTACTATGTTAATTTAAATTTAATAAGTACTTTATATATATTATATATATTATATTATATTTCTATTATATAGTGTTTTTAACAAAATAGCAATATATAATTTAATATAATATAAAAATTATTAATTAATAAAGTTTTAGTTTATATATATTTATATAATATGGAAAATAGAATAATATATATTATATTAATTTAAATATATGGAATACTATGTTTATATTATTTTTATGGATTATTTGATTTTACAATTTCAAACTAATTTTAGTAGGTATTTTTTATTTTATCATACAGGTTAGCTATTTCTTTTTAATTTTATTTTCATTTTTCTTATATAAATTACATAAATTATAATTTTTTTTTGATATATTAATTTTTTTTTCATGGAATTAATATTAATTTTTTTTTTCATATAATTATTATTTATTTTTGAACTAATTAGTTTTATTATTTAAAAAGTATAAATAGAAAATTTTTATAATTTTAATTTATTATTAATTATTTAAAATTATTATTATGATTATTATTTTATTATATATTTGATATTTAATTTAAATATTGTTTTTAATTACACAATTATATTGATTATATAATAATAACTATTTATTAAACTTTTATGCTATTTATTTTTTAAACTTCATAATTATATAGGAATTTATGCAATGTAATAGTAATATATATATAACATAATAGATTTAATTATTTAATTCATTTTAATAATATATTCTATTAAATAACAAAATATATTATATAATAATTTATATAATTTTTGTTTAAAGAAAATCTATACTTAAAATGATATATTATCAATTAATTTAATAATATATATCTTAGTAATATAAATATTTAGAATTGTAATATATTTATATAGAATTTAATTTAATATTCATTTATTCAAGTCTATTAATATTTGTTATAAAATTAATTTTAATTTATTGCTTTTTTCAATTGTTAATATATTGTTTTCTTATTATAAAGGAAAAAGTTATAACTAAGATTAGTATATTTTTTTTTTTTAAAAAAAAAAGTTTTTTTTTAATATAAAATTTTCTATTTAATTTTAATATAATATATAATATAATTTAATATATTTGATGTTTTAAAACTAATAAATATTTAAAAATTAATAAATATTAAACAAATAAAAAATCTATTAAAAAATGATAATTCATTTAAAAAATTAATTAGAAACAATTAAATTGTATATATGTATATAAAATATATTAATAATATATTTAATAGTAATGAATTATTTTTTTTGTTTTGTGTGTTTTGGAAAAATAAAATGGAATTTGTAAATTTTAAAATGGCAAATTTTAGCGTAAAAAAAATCGTGTAATTATATATATTATATTAATGTGCATATTGTGGCAAAAAAATTTATGTTTGAATTTTAATGGTTAATATCTTTTGTTTTATTTATTTTTTTTTTTTTTTTTTTTTTTGGTTTTTTATTTTTGTTTTTTGTTTTGGTGAATGCATATATACATTTTTTATGCGAAATATATTTTGTTATGAAAATTTTATTGGAATGTGATCCAAATGGCGCATTACATAAGGTTTAATTCGCCATGAATAAAAAAAAAAAAAGATAAAGAATTAAAGATAAAAAAAAATAAAAAAATAAATAACAAAAAATTAAGAATTTATTCAATTTTTTTATTTTTTTTTCGAAATAAAACTTTTATGCAATTCGCCACAATGAAAAATTAAATTTGGCGAAATGCAAACTGGAGAAATTCACTCTTTATATATTTATTTTAACCTTAACCTTTATAAAATAAAAAGATACAATCAATAATAATATATAAAGTTCATATTTTAATTAATT
>JACVTC010000141.1:212500-292500 GCA_016946835.1 Neocallimastix lanati (nom. inval.)
AAAAAAAAAAAAAAGAATTTCTGCTTTTGAAAGCTGTTGAATTTAAAAATATTAATATCGTAAAATTATTAATCGTTTATATTAATAATCATGATATTCTACTGAATATGAATGATTATAGTAAAAATAGTTGATGATTGTCCAGTTTTAAAAGTCATTTATAATATTAATATTGATATAATGAAACTATTAATAGATTATTTCAGTCATCATGATATTATATTACAAATTAGTAAAAAGAATATATTTCAATGTATCAATGAAAAAAAAAAAAAAAAAATAATAATAATAATGTATATATATATATATATATAAACCTTAAATTGTGAGAAGCGTGAAATATATACAGATATTGATGAGGAATGTTTAAGGAAAGATATATTTTTTAAAGGTATACCTTTTTATAATTAGTATAATATATAAATTATTAATCAATTTAATAAGTATAATAACAACAATATATATATATATATATATATATATTTTTTTTTTTTTATTATTTTTTAATTTATATATAAGATATATAAAAATGTATTTTGATTCATAACAGAAATAATTACAAATATACAATTCAATTATATAAATAAAATATAAGAATTAATGGAAAATATTATTTTAAATATTGATGGTAAAGATGAAGAATTAATGGAAAATATAAAAATGGAAAATATTATTTTAAATATTGATGGCAAAGATGAAAATGATAATATAATATTACTTGAAACCATTGAAAATAATAATACTAATATATTAAAGATATTTAAAGATTAGACCCATCATATTATATTAAATATAATATTGATAAATATAGATATAATAATTATCTCCTCTTAAAAACAATCTATCAAAATAACATTAAAGTCATTAAACTACTAATTGATTATAGTAACAAACACAATATTATTTTAATTGTTAACTATGAAAAAGATAAAGGCTAGTTTCCTTTTTTAAGAATGGTAAAAAATAATTGAATTGAAAGCACTAATCTACCAATAGATTATGTAAATGAACATAATATTTTGTTAGAGATTAATATATAAAAAGTCAAAATGATGGATCTTTTAAGCTTTTGAAGGTCATTAATTTAAAAAAATACTAATAATAGTAAATATAATATGGATGGGTTATAGGAGACACCAGGTACAATAGACAGTACTTCATTATTAATAGTATTAATACTAATAAAAATAATGTTAATACATAAATAATAATAATATTTATAATAATGAATTAATAATAAATTATAATAATATCATTTCTTCCAAATTTTTTTTTCTTTTCTTTATTTTTATAATTTTAAAAAGAATATTATTTTAATGTTTTGTAATAACTAAAAAATATTACCTAATTAAAGGTACCTATTTATTAAATTTTATCATGGAACACAATATATATACTCTTTTTATATATGATATTAATTTTTCTTTTCTTGACTAAAACCAAAAAATAATCAAATTATTTAATATTTATTATTATTTATTTATTTATTTATTTATTTATTTTTTCATTGTTATGCTTATTATATTTAATAAACAACTTTTTTTCAAGGTTTAATATATAAATAATATTTTTTTATAAACTTTAATATTAAATTATCATTAATATTTATTTTAAAATGTTGATCATTATTATTATAAAATCAAACTATTCATTTTTATTATTATTATTATTATTATTATTATTATTATTATTTTATTTTCATTTCTATCTGTACTATTTGTAATTAACCTTTTTTTTTTCAAGGTTTAATATGAGTAATATAATTTTATACATTTAAATATTAATGATAATAAGTCTTTGATTACTTTATATTATTGACCATTTTTATTATAATTCAAAATCAAATTGTTTCATATATTCATTTTTTTTTTTTTTTTTTTTTTTTTCATTGTTATATATGTAATGAACTTTTTTTTTTTTTTTTTTAAGGTTTAATATAATATAATTTAATAAATTAAATATTAATTTATCATTAATTATTTTAAAATATTGATCTTTTTTTTTTTTTTTTTAACTGCATAAAAAAAAGAATCTATGATATAAAAAAAAAAAAAATTAAAAAATTAAAAAATTAGACTTAATGACATAATAAATTTTATTAAAAAATTTTAAAATTTTCATATCTTAATATCAAACTTTTAATTTTAAAGTATAATAATTTTAATTTTTTATAAATTATAGATAATTTATAAAAATTATTTTAAATACTTTTAATCTTTGGTAAATAATAAATAATACATAATAAATAATTAATAATTACCTAATTAATAATAAATAATGAAAATAATAATAATAATAAATCATAAATATAAAATCATAAATCATAAATAATAGATAATTATAATTTAATTAATAATAAATCATTAATAAATATATAAATATTATTAAATAAATAATAACATTTATTCATTTTCATTTTTGATTTAATGAATATTTAATTTTTATTTTTATTATTATTATTATTATTTTTTTTTTTTTTTTTTTTTACAAAGTAATCAATAAAAATAATTATAAAAAGTATATAAAAATTTATTATATATAATGATATTAATAATAAAACATTTATTATTTACTTTTTTATTTTTTTTATAAAGACTTTTTTTCCGTTATTTTTCATTTAATATTAATTATTATATTTAATTTTTTTATATAAGGGTTATAATAAGCGATAAATCATAAAAATATATACTTTAATTCTAAAAATAGATATTATACTGCATAAATTATTAAATGCTTTATTTAAAATAATAATAAAAAAAATAACATTATAATATTATATATACATAATTGTTTCTATTTTAATTCTCATTATTTTTTTTTTTTTGTATAAATTAAAAATTAAAAAAAAAAAAAAAATTCGAGATATCAAAATTCGTTTATTAAAATATTAATCCTATTAAAATGAATGATATTAATTACGATGATACAGTAAATAATAAACAGTTTTTTGATAAACTTTCAAAAAAAGGTAAATACAATATATATAATGCCAATGAAAATAATCTGGCAGCCATTTTTTATTACCAAAAATCACAACAACAAAAGAAAATCAGTAATAGTATTTCTTACAATGATAAGAGACGAAGCTGTATTGAATCATCTTTTAATCCTAAGAAATATATTGATAAAAATTTTATATTACCATCATCAGAATATAATAAAAATCCCCATCCAAATCAAAATAAAAATAAAATTTTCCCACAAAATAATAGGTTATTCAAAATATCACTGTTTATTTCTCAATTATATTATATATATATATATATCATATTAACATGTATATTTCTTTTTTGTAATACATTGATATTTTATTTTATATTTTATATTTTATATTTTATATTTTATATTTTATATTTATATTTTATATTTTATATTTTATATTTTATATTTTATATTTTATATTTTATATTTTATATTTTATATTTTATATTTTATATTTTATATTTTATATTTTATATTTTATATTTTATATTTTATATTTTATATTTTATATTTTATATTTTATATTTTATATTTTATATTTTATATTTTATATTTTATATTTTATATTTTATATTTTATATTTTATATTTTATATTTTATATTTTATATTTTATATTTTATATTTTATATTTTATATTTTATATTTTATATTTTATATTTTATATTTTATATTTTATATTTTATATTTTATATTTTATATTTTATATTTTATATTTTATATTTTATATTTTATTTTATATTGTATTCTATAATCTATTTTATATGATATTTGTTTGTGATATTATCTTCGTATTTTGTGATGAACTTCTTATTATAATTAATGAATTTATATATTATTTTTAATAATATTAATAATTACTTGGTCCTATTTTTAAAATTAAATATATATATTTATTAAATAAAACAAAATAAAATAAAGATGTAACCAAGAAAATCAAATATATTATAAAAAAAATGATAATGAAAGCAAAAATATAGATAATAATAATAAACAAAATTATTTGAACGACCGAAATAATTCCATAAAACAATCATATTCTGAAACCTGTATTGATGATCAATGTATAAAAATAAAATAAATAAAATAAAATTCATAATTATAGTTTATATTAATAATTATTTTATCTTTATAGACTAAAACTAAAGCCTTTCTTTTTTTTTTCTTTTTTTCTTTTACTGGAAATAATTTTTATTATAAATATTTATAAATATACTTACTAAATAGACAATCATTATAAAAAATATTTTAAGAGTTCAATAAAAGGGTCAAAAAGTTCTCATAACATTCCATCTATAACAAATAATATTTATTCAAATATAATTAATAAAAAAATCAATATAAATTTAAAATCATATATGAATAATGTTTATAATAATGATGAAGCTTTTCCATGTAATAATAGTCAGCCCATTTTAAATCATTCAAATAATTCTTTACAAAAAACAGGGAATAGTGAAAAAAGTGAAAATATTCCAAATGAAAAAAGTAATTCAGTTGTTATGGAAGATTCTATAAATAAAATTTTAAGTAATTGTAATGATAATAATAATAATAATAATAATAATAATAATAATAATAATAATATGAGAGATGAAGAAGAAGAAAAAGAAAAAAAAGGAAAAAATGTTAATAAAAATACAATGGTATATATTCCAAATAGTGTGTGGGATTCAGAATTTTTAAATAATGTGATTACATATGATGATAATAATTTAAAAAAAGAAGTGGAAAATTTTAAACAAAACTCATCCAATGAGTTTTCCACTTATTTACAACAAAAATATGGAAAAAGTGAAAGCGATTTAAATAATTATCCTCTTCTTCAGCAATATGACCAAGACTCTAATGGTTTCACCATAAAAAAAGATAATAATAATTATTATTGTAATGATAACAATGAAAAGCATAATTCTAACAAGTCAAATAATACACAATTAGAATATTTATCTGAATTATTAGAAACACTACCAAATAGTATGGAATCATTAAATCTTGGATCAAACAAGGATTTTTATGCAAGTGATGTGACTATCTATGGTAATGGTAATATATACATACATATATCAAAAAAAAAATTTAATATTATAATAATAAAAATAAAGATAAAAGTATTAATATTATATATAATTATTTATAAAAAAAAAAAAAAAAAAAAAAAAAAAAAACTTTTTTAAATCTTTTTATGATATCGTATGATATTATAATATTAAAATATACTATATTTTATATATATTTAATAATTTATTTTTACATAAAATAATTTAAAAAAAATTATAAAACAAATAAAAAACAAAAAAGATGACAATAAAATGACTAATTTTAAAAATTCAGAACAAGAAAATATATCATCTCATAATTTGAATTGTATTAATAATCAACCTCTAATTCCACCACCTCTTCCACCGAAAAGTGAAAAGGCAAAAAATTTTAATATATCTAATACCAAAAACACAAACATTACTTATCTTAATTCCAATGTCTCTATCTCTAATAATACTAATGAAATAAATTATTATTTTCAAAATTCAAGTAAGAATAGTAATGTAGTTTATGATCATCACTCTCAAGAATTAAATGAAAGTAATAATCATGAAAGGGAAACAACCACCACCAAAAAGAAATTTAATAATAATTATAATTATGCTGATATTCGTAACATTGATAATTATCAATGTGATAAGTCGAATTCAAATAATTATATTCATGAAGAAAAATATACCAATAATAATACTCAAACAATTCATAGTTTACAAAAGCAACATCAAGAGCAATATCAAGAGCAACAACAACAACATAAAGAGCAACAGCAACAAATGGATTCATCCAAAAATTCAAATAATGACTGTCAAAATAAAACCGCTATTGATACTTTAAAAATTGAAATTGAAAATTTACCACCACCTTCGGCTACTACAAAACGTAAATGTATGATGGCTCAAGTTTGTAAGTATATATATATATTTAATTTGAAATTAAAAAATAAAATAAAGAAAATAAAGAAAATAAATAATTTTATTAATAATAAAATTTATATATATATATATATATATAAATATTTATTACTAATAAAATTATTAAATAATATAAAAATTATATATATTATGATATTTTTTAAAATATATATTTTAATATATATTAAACTTAAATAAGATTTCTTGGAATACTATTTCGATTTTATAACTTATATTAGTCATAGAAAAAGTAGAACAGAACAATTTAAACAAGATGCTATCAAAAATAATGTAATTTTTAAAATTAAAATATTATTCTTCATATATGTATAATATTTAATAATAAAATTTCTAATATTAATTAATATATATATATATATTGTTATTATTAACATTTTCATTAATATATATTATATAATATTATAATATAAATATTTTTATTATTATTCTAAAATTATAAATTATAAATATTATAAATAATAATAATTTAATAAAAAAATGTTGATAATCAGTTAACACCTGAAGAATATAAAAAACAATGGAAAAGATATTGTGGAAAGGAAAGAGCTTTCTTAAGAAAACGTAGAATAAAGACAAAATTAGATCAATTCCATTTATTGACCCAGGTGGGTCAAGGTGGCTATGGTCAAGTAAGAATTTTTTTTAAAAAGTTTTTTATAATTATTGTAAAAAAAAAATATATATATATATATAATAATGAAAAATTATGATGGCAATGAAGCATATTATATAAAAAATTATTGTTATTAATATAACATATTTCATTTATTTTGATTATATTATTTTATATAATTTATACAATAAATCCATTTTAAAAAGGTATATTTAGCAAAAAAAAAAGATACAGATGAAATTTGTGCATTAAAGCAAATGAGTAAAAAGAAACTATTAAAATCTAATGAAGTATGTATAATGTATATATGTATTAAATAATAATAAATACAATACAGGAATGAATAAATAAAGAAAAAAAGGCCATTAATAAAAATTTATTATTATTATTATTATATTATTATTATTATTATTATTATTATTATTATTATTATTATTATTATTATTATTATTATTATTAATTATTATTATTATTATTATTTAATATTTTATTATTACTTATTAATTATTTATTATTATTATTATTATTATATATTATTTTATTATTATTACATATTATTTTATTATTATTTATTTATTATTATTATTATTACATATTATTTTATTATTATTATTTATTATTTATTATTATTATTTATTATTTTATTATTATTATTATTTATTATTATTATTATTTATTGTTTATTATTATTTATTGTTAATTATTATTTATTGTTTATTATTATTTATTGTTTATTATTATTTATTGTTTATTATTATTTATTGTTTATTATTATTTATTGTTTATTATTATTTATTATTTATTATTATTTATTATTTATTATTATTTATTATTATTTATTATTATTATTATTGGTTTTATTTAATAATAATAATAATAATAATAATAATAATAATAATAATAATAATAATAATAATAATATTAATATTAATAATAAAAAAAAAAGATTCAACATGTATTGACAGAAAGAGATGTTTTAACTGCATCCAATTCCCCATGGCTAGTTAAATTATTATACGCTTTTCAAGATACAGAAAATGTATATCTAGCCATGGTAAGACTAATATTTAAAAATATAGATTATAAAGTATTAAATTTTAAATCAATCTTTAAAATTTTATTATAAAAATTTTTTTTCCTTTTAATTAATAGGAATATGTACCAGGAGGGGATGTTAGAACATTAATAAATAAAAGTGGAGTATTATTAGAAGTTCATACTAGATTTTATATATCTGAAATGTTTATAGCTGTTAATAGTTTACATGAGTTAGGATTTATTCATCGGTAAGAAATATTGAAATAATCAAAACAAATATAAAAATAAAATTAAATATGTAATCTCGTAATTATTTATTACATTATATTATTACATTATATTATTATATTATATTATATTATATTATATTATATTATATTATATTATTTATTGTTTTTATAATTTCATTTTATTTATATATTTTAAAATAATAATAATTATACTAAAAGGGATATAAAACCAGAAAATTTTTTAATTGACGCTAATGGACATATTAAACTTACTGATTTTGGATTAAGTCGTGGTTTCATTAGTTCAAGATGCATTGATTCTTTAAAAACAAAAGTAAAATAAAAACTATTATAGAATACTTAATATGTTAATACGTATACATTTTTAATTATAACCAGTCAAAAAAAAAAAAAAAAAAAAAAATTATTTATTAAAAATTATATAATATTAATTTTGAAATATTTTTCTAATATATATTTTTACACGTATTAATTTATTTAGTTGAATGAGATTAAAGATAAACAAATTATTCCACATACTATCGCTGAAAAAAAAACTATCTATCAGACAATGAGACAAAATAAGAGATGGGTAAAAATTAAAATAATAAATAAAAAATTAAAAATTAATTCTACTTTTAAGGTTTATGAAAAAAAAAAAAATTAATAATGAAAATAGTATTTATCTAATTATCATATATATATATATATCATGTATTTAATTTAAAATAAGGCATTTTCATTAGTGGGTTCACCAGACTATATGGCACCTGAAATTTTAGAAAATAATGGTTATGATTATTTAGTAGATTACTGGTCTCTTGGTTGTATTCTTTTTGAATTTTTGTCAGGTAAACTACACAAATATACATTAATATTTTATTTATCGGTATATTATATATAAAATATGACAAAATTAATATTAAACTCATGTCATTAACATACTTATATTATGTTTTTTTAAATGGTAGGATATCCACCATTTACAGCCCCAACAATGGATGAAATATGGGTAAATGTATATAAATGGAAAGAAGTTTTAGAAAGACCAGTATATTCTGGGGAAGACGAAGAATTTAATTTGTCTGATGAATCCTGGGATTTAATTACAAAGTATAAATTAATATCCATTTATATAAATATATATATATATATATATATTCTGATTCTTATATATATATAAATATATATATTTTTTTGTAATTCCAATATATAAATTATATATTAATTATTTTTTATTTATATTCATATTAATTTATTTTTTATTCTTTATAATAATTAAATAAATATACAAATAATATAATTTATTATAATTATTTTTTTTTTTAAAAAAAAAAAAGATTAATTACAGATAGATCTAAACGAATATCATCACTGAATCAGCTTCAAGCTCATCCGTTCTTTATGAATCATATAAAATTTAGTGATTTAAGAACAGAAAGAGGAGACATTCCACCATTTATTCCAAAATTAGAATCTGATATTGATACCACCTATTTTGATGATTTTAATAATCCACAAGATTTATTAATGTATAAAGATATTTTGGAAAAACATGAAAAAGATTGTAAAAAAATTAAAAAGGAGATACTAAAAGATAATACTACTAATATTGTAAAGGAAGACAATAAAAGTGGACTTTTAAATAAATTAAAACCAAAAAATGTTAATGGCATTAAAGGCCTATTTGGTATAGGTGATAATAAGAAATCTAAACCAGCATTACAGGTCTTGAACCAAGAAGATGATGAATTAAGAAAAGAATTTATAGGATTTACTTATAAGCATAAAGATTTTTATAATCAACAAAATAAATAATTTTTTTAATAATTAAAAAAAAAAAACAATAAAGATAAAAGGTTTGGGTTATGCTGCAAAAAAAAAAAAAAAAAAAAAAAAAAAAAAAATAAATAAAAAATAAAAAAAGTAAAAATAAAAATGAAAATAAAAAAATTTTTTTTTTTTTTTTTTTTTTTTAATCTATAATAAGAATTTTAATATTGAGTCCACGAGAGACTATTAATCTATTAAATTTCAATTAAGTCTTAAATAATAGCAATTTTATTTTATTGATTATTTAAAATGAAGTATGGAAATAATTTCAACTATTTTTAATTTTATATAAGTTTATATTATATAATATGGTATAAACTTTTTTAAAAAAAAAAAAAAAAAAAAAAAAAAAAAAAAAAATTAAATAAATTAAATATCAAATGAAAGTTAATAATTATAATTACTAAATTTATTTAAAATTAATTAAAATAATACAATATAGTAATATATTAAATATATACTAAAACTGTAAAACCAAAAAAAAAAAAAAAATAACATTTATTTATATATTAATTTGATTTTTTTTTTTTTTTTTTTTTTTTTATTTATTATAATATTTTTAATATATATTTTAGAGTTTTTATTTTTGTTATTTTTGATTAAATTAAAAAAGGTATTATGTACACTTTAAAATAAAAATTAATTTTGATAAAAATTTAAATCTATTTTGTAATATATACATTTTACAATTATATAACTAGTTATGACTATCATATTAAACAAAAATATTATATATATAATTCATAACTATATATATTTATTATTGTAATTTTAAATAATAAATGTAATAATAATATATTAAAAGAAAAATAGATAGTTATATAAAGATATAAATATTTTTTTTTTGTTTAAAAATCAACTAATTTGAATAACATTGATATGAACTATTGTTGCTAGAAATTTTTTCTGATGATACATTAGTTGGAGTAGCTTGATAATAATTATAATCGTTAATTACAGTAGTAATAGGAATAGTAAATACTGCTGTTATAACAGTAGAAGTAGTAATAGTGATAGGCGTTGGAATTTTTCTTGCCTTACTTATAGTGGAATATATTTTTGGAAGAGTTTTAGATGTAGTTGTTTTTGGAAGAGCCTTAGTAGATGAAGTAGTAGTTCTTGGAATAGTTTTGGAAGTTGAAGTGATAATTCTTGGAAGAGTTTTAGTATTGACACCATTTGAATAATGGTTGCTATTATTTTCATCATTCCATTCATTAGTACTCATATTCCAATTATTATTATTAGATGAAACAATATTTTTATGTTCAATGTTATTATTAGGTGAACTAGAACTCTTTGAATCTCTTAATTCATCACACGATACTTCATACCATTGAACATTATGAACTCTTCCAACATCTAAACTTCCAAATAAATCTTTAAAAGCAGTAGGTGATAAATCAACATCACCTGAATGACAAACTGGGCATTTATCAACAATTTCAACAACTACTTCATTGGATCCATGAACAATTTTAACACATCTACCACAAACGACTGAATTATTTGGATTTGGATATTCACCATATTGAACATAGTTCTAATATAATAATAATATAATAATATTAATAATTATAATAATAAAAATAAAATATATATAATTAATTATTTTATTATATCAAAATTAATTATTTGATTATATATAATATATACCAATGCTGCAAAATAATCCTTTTTTCTTGGGGCAAGAGCACAAGCTCCTGGACTACTACCATCAGGACCGGTAGGAGCTGGATCAGAACCACCTTCACCATAGTAAGTTATATCACCTTGACCACTTAGTGGTTCATAACTTCTTTCGTTTAGTTGAAAAGGTAAAGAAGTACATAATAATATGTACGAAATAAGGAAAGTAAAAATTATAGATTTCATTGTAAGTGTTTTAAAATTAAAATTAAACTATTTAGTATAATATGAAAGTGTTTTTTATTTTATTTTGTTTTATTTTATTTTATGAAATTTTTATTATAATACAATTTATAATTTAGATATGAAAAATATATTATTAAAAGTACAAAGCATTTTTATTTATACCTTTTAAATTTTTATTATTTTTATATTATTAAAATATCTTAATTATAAAAAAAAGTATCTAATTAACGATACCAACGAAACAATCATATAATCAATCATAAGAACGGGGTTTATTTCATATATTTTGAATGAGAAAATTTTGAAAAATATTATAAATAAAAACATTACTGATTAATTAAAAATTTTAACGAATAAAAATATAGAAATTTCTTTTAATATATGATATTAAAAAAATCTATTATAACAATTATAAAATCAATATAATAAATATATATAATTTTTGTAAATAATTTTATTATATATTAAGATAATTAATTATTTTAAACATCATATCATAATAAAAGAAACTAATTGGTATTATTTTAATGATATTTTTTAAACAATTATTATTTAATATAATAAATGAGATAGATTTTGCTATTTTCTTATTTTAATATGCTAAAACTAATAAAGTTATTATAATTAAATCATTAAATCATAAAAAAAAAAAAAAAAAAAAAAAGAATTTCCAAATATGGCAATTTCATTATTTTTTTTTTTTTTTTTTAATATAATTATTAAATTTGAATAATGAAAATAAACCACCATTTAAAAATTATTTTTAATTATATTAATAAATAAAATAAAATAAAATTTTAATATAAGGGACTTTAATAAATGCCCTGATAAATAAAATACAAAAATTCTAAATGACTTTATTAATGAATTTTAACATTTATTATTAGGAATTAAGCTATAAAAGAATAATTAATATTTTATTTATTAGTTATACTTTTAAAATTTTGTTTTTCGCTCTACAACGGCAAAAGTAATATTTTATTTAGAAAAAAAAACCAATCATTATTTTATCATGTAAGATTGATTTTTATAGAGTATTTTTATATTTTAAAAATTTTTAAAATTTGAAAAAAAAAGAATATTCAAAACAACATTAAATAGTCCAAAATTTATGTGGATAAAAATATATTTGTTTAAAATTATTAAACTACCTTTATATCACATGACATATATAATTTAATTTTTAATATATATTAATTTTAAAATGATTAATAAAAATCATAAAAATAATATTGGTAATATTGAACAGAATCAATGTTAATAATTCTTATTCGCATAAATATTAAATTTAATGACTATTCTTCATTAATAATCACATGATATATCAAATATTATAATTCAAAGTTTTTAAACAAAATTTAATTATTTAATTATGAATTTTTTTATTATTTTTTCATTTTGTTTGTTTGGTTTAAACTTTAAAATATCAATATATTTTATTTAAAATTATTAATAATTAAAATAAAAATTTTTATTATTATTATTATTAAGAGGGTTTATATTCATATATTATAACATCATATTAACATATTCTAAAAATTATTATTATTAATTATTTGTATATTTAATATTGTTATATTCTATAAAATAATTAAATTAGTATGTTAACAATATACATATGATTTATTTTGATTGATTTTATTTTTAAATAAGTTTAATTTCAGAGAGATCTAAACTAATATTGTTACTTGATCATTTTCGTAACCATTCTTTATTTACGTATCATATAAAATTTAAGAATAGAAAGAAGTACCATTGCACCAATTATACCAAAATTATATTAATATATAAAGATATTTTGGAAAAATATAAAAAGGAACATAAAGAAATCAAAAAGGATAAAATACTAAAAAAAGAATACTATTAATATCAAAAATGGTAATGGTATTTATTTACATATAAGATTTTTAAAATCAAACTTTATCGTAAATATTTAAAAAAAAAAAAAATAATAAACATTATTAACAATATTCAATATTATCCTTATTCTTTGTACTATTTTTTTTAAAAAGTAATGAAATATTTAATATATATTATCCCATAAACTTTTTAAATAAATTATATTTTAAAATTTTTTATTTTATTTTATTTTTATTGTTAAAATAAATATATTAAATAGAAAATATAAAAATATTTATATACATAATGGTAATCCTATATTTTTTATTTTATTTTTATTTTATTTTTATTTTTATTTTATTTTATTATATTATTATTATTATTATTTTTTATTAACATTTGATAAGATTTTTTTTATTTAAATATGAAAATTTTTTAGATTTGATAATGAATTTTTACTAATAGATAAAAAAAAAGTACTTATCTTTATATATACATAAATATTTATTTATTAAATAATATTTTTTTTCTATATGATGTAGATTAAATAAAAATGCTTTAATAATTTGAAATGTTAGTTATTTAAATTATATATTTTATATTTTATTTTATGTTCTAGTATATTTTTTATTTTATGTTTAGAATTACTCCAAAAGTATTTTATTATTCATTTATTATTTATTTATGAATATTAATAATAATTCTTTTTTTTTTTTATATATAATTACTTATAATTATATAATTATTTTTATATATATTTTTGAATTTTAAAAAATTTTCGATATTTATTATCATATATATTATATTTATATTTAAAATAATTAAAATATATATTAATCTATATATTTTTTAATTTAAATTTAAATAGGTTTTAATTTATAAAAACTTTTTTTTTATTGTTGTTGCTTTTATTTTATATTTTTTTTTTTTTTATAATAAATGATAAATTTATATAATTTACATATGATAAAAATTTATATCTAGATTAAATTTAAATATTAAAATAATAATAATAAAAAAATAATAATAAAAAATTATAATTTTATATATAAACAATTAATATTATTTTACCATTATGTGATTCGAATAATAAACCAAATTATTGATATTTTATTGTTTTATTTTATTAAAGAAAAACTGAGTATTTACTATTATATATATAAAAATTCATTATTAAATAATAAATAATAATATATAATAAATAATAGATAATAAATGATAGTTATTCATAAGAAAAGTAATTATATTTAATCAATAGTGATAAAGTACGCCTATAGGTTCAAGTTCTCTTGTTGGGAGAAGTTTTATTTAAGTTGTTATTTATTTATAAAGTTTTATTTATTTATTATTTAAAAATAATTATAAAATTAATTAATACATGTATTTAATTATTATCTCGAAAATATAAAATAATTATAAAATAAATTTGGCATAAAACTGTGCAAAGAATAATTATATAGAATTATTCTTGTTTTTATATTTGTAATTCATAATAAACTATTTAATTAATTCTTTTAGAATAACTTATAAGTATTTGAAGTATTTAATATAAAAGTATAAAATAAAATATAAAATATTAAAATAAAATATTCATAAAATATTAATAAAAATATAAATTTATTATAATTAATTATTATTTTATATTAATATTTTATATTTTATTAATTATAATAAATTTATATTTTTATATTAATATAAAATATTAATATAAAATAATAATTATTAAAAATATAATAAAATAAAATATCATTATAAAAATAATAAAAATAATAAAAAGAAATTTATAAATTATTTCAATTTTAGCATAACATAAAATTTATGTAATAAATTTTATGTATACATTAATTTTTATGTTCTTTCATAATTTTATGTCTTTACATAATTTTAATTTTATCACGTTATTTTCGATCACGTTTTATTTATGTCACGAATTTGCAAATGATTTATTAATTTATTTTTATGTAATTATTAATAAAATAATTTATTAATAATTAAAGTTTTTATTTACGTTTTATATCAATAGTTTAATATCAAAATTGATAAAAGATTTTATTATTTATTATTTATTTATTTATTATTTATTTATTTATTATTTATTTATTATTTATTTATTTATTTATTTATTTATTTATTTATTTATTATTTATTTATTTATATATATAAAAAAAACGATTATCCAAATATTAATTAATAATTATCAAATGGATTAATTTAAATTAATTATGTATTAAATATTACAATATAATAATAATATATTCTTACACTTTTATTAATATAATTTTAACATATGGAAAGAATTAATAATATATTATTATTTTATTATAATTATTAATGAAAACTAAAAAATATTAAATCATTAACTTCAAATAATTAAATTTTCAAAAAACGTATTATATATATATATATATTTTTGCTTTGCTTTGTTATTAAAATATATTAATAGTAAAAAGATAAATAGAAGAAATTAATAAAACTAGATAAAATTAAAATATAATTTTAAAAAAGTAAGTCATTATTTGAATGCTTTAATAAATATATATTAAAATGATTATCTAAAAGTATATTAATATTATTTAATCTAAAATATTATATATAAATGTTTATAATATATTTAATTAAATGCAATGTATTTATATGGTATAAAATAAACATTTTACATCAAATCGAAACATTTCGAAATTAATTGAACATTAAATATAATTTTATTCCATATTATCATTTCTCAATAACAATAAATATATATAATATAATAAAATATTTCATATATATAATTTAAAATGATTATTCAAATTTAAAATTGAAATTTAATAATTTTATTATTTATAATATAATAATAATATATAGTTTTAAAATTATTTTTTTTAAATAAAAACGTACATAATTTTTGGTATAAATAATAATAACGTCAGTTAATTAAAAAAAAAAAAAAAAAAAAAAAAAAAACAATAATAATATAATATAGTAATAAAATGGATCGTTTCAGTGCTGTAAGACCATATGATATTTCAAAGGTTGATTTTCATGAACAAAGTGCAGAAGAAAGATATGGTATTCCAGAAAATTTCTTAGAAATCGAAGTTAGATCTCCAATAACTCATGGTTTTGGAAGAAAACAAGTATTTTATAAAATAATTTTTTTATTTTATTTTAAGTATTTAAATTATACTCATAAAAAAAAAAAAAAAAAAAAAAAGAATTTTTATATGATATAAATTTATTTTAAATAAAATTATAATATAAATAACAACCATACTATATACTATATATACTTATTTATAACTTGATATATATATTAATTTATATTTATCATATATAATTGTATAATCATTATTTGAAAAACAAAAATATGAAAGTTTACTGATTATGAAATTGTGTGCAGAGTAAGTCAAAATATCTAATTATTATTATTATTATTATTATTATTATTATTATTATTATTATTATTATTATTATTATTATTATTATTATTATTATTATTATTATTATTTTCATATTTAATTTAAATAATTAAAAAATTCATTAATATTTTAATTTGTTTTATACTTTTTATTTATTTATACTATTTTTCTTTAATATTAATAATTATTTTAAAAATTAAAGAATAATATACCAGCTTTTAAATTAAAGAATTCTTCAGTAAGGCGTAGATACAGTGAATTTGAATGGTTTAAAGATGCTTTGGAAAGAGAAAGTTCTCGAGTTAAAATTCCTTCACTTCCAGGAAAAGTATTTACCAATCGTTTCAGTGAAGAAGTTATTGAACATAGAAGAGCTGGCTTAGAGAGATTCTTACAAATGTAAGTTTGTACAAAAAAATAGTTTAATTTTATTATATATAACAAATAATAGTATAAAATTATATATATTTACACAAATAGTCAAAAGTGTTTAAATAAAGTGCACTTTATATAATATATAACAACAATTAAAAATATTATATGAAGGTTTAAAAAAATAGAATTTTTTTAAATTAAAAAAAAAAATAATAAAAAAGGTTTATTTAATAAAAAATAAAAATTAATTCTAAAATTTGTATTTTTAATTTATTATTTATTTATTTATTTATATTTAATTATTTAGTGTCGCTGGACATCCATTACTTCAAACAGGTTCAAAGGTATTATAAATATTATAAATGAATAGTCAAACTGTACTTATAATTTAATTAATAAAGGATTTTACTTATATTAATTAAAATAATTTAATAAATTTTATAATTTAATATATATAATTATAATCATGAAACAGATTCTTGTTCCATTTATTCAAGGTAAGAATAATTAATATATATATATAT
Source organism: Neocallimastix lanati (nom. inval.) (assembly GCA_016946835.1). Classification (NCBI taxonomy): domain Eukaryota; kingdom Fungi; phylum Neocallimastigomycota; class Neocallimastigomycetes; order Neocallimastigales; family Neocallimastigaceae; genus Neocallimastix; species Neocallimastix lanati (nom. inval.). The sequence goes on from JACVTC010000141.1 coordinate 230,181, forward strand.
TATTATTTAAAAGTTTATGCTAAGTATATAAATATATTATTATGTATATTATATCATATTAAATAATAGATCCAAACTTTAATAAAGACAGATATTAAATTTATTTTTAAGTCTAATGATTTTTTTTTTTTTTTCTTAAAATAAAATAAGAAAAAAATAAAAATAAAAAATAAAAATAAAATCAAATAAAATCATTCATTCTTTTAATTTATTTATCAACACTTCCTCAAAATCAAATAAATATTATCTTTATATAATTTCTTTTATTATTCTGATTTATTCTTTACTTTTTTTTTTTTTAAAAAAAAAAAAAAAAAAAAAAAAAGAATAATATACTTCATATATGTATCATAAAAACTGATGATATAGTTCAAAAACTTTTTTTATAAAATAAGTTAAAAATGTATGTAAAAAAAAATTAAAAAAAAAAAAAAAAAAAAAAAAAAAAAAAAAAAAAATAAAATAAAATAATTAAAATAAAGAAAAATAAAATATATATATATATATATATATAACAAACTATATATCGTTGAATTGTTTTTATTTGCTTATATATATATATATATATTATTTTTATTACAATAAAATCTAATAAGAGTTTATTAATTTCTTTATATGTTTTTTTTTTTAAAAAAAAAAAAAAAAAAAAAAAAATTATCAATTCTAATATAGATGTATAAAATTTTATCATATATTATATTATGTATATTGTATATTTAGTTTATGTTTATTTTTTTTTTTTGAAAATTTTTAATTTTTTAATGAAATCTTGAAAAAATAATAATATTTTTTTCTTTTATATTTATTTATTTTTATTTTTATTTTTATTTTTATTTTTTATTTTAATATATTTATTGAACATAATTACCAGGAAATTGACCAACTTGTCCATTAACTTTACCAGTCCACCATTCATTAACATTATCTGTTTTTTTAATAATTTCAATTCTATCACCACGTTTAAATGAAATATCGCCAGCGTTTTGTGCTGTAAAATCGTATAATGCAGTAACATATTGGACCTCTGGAACAGGTAGTTTTGGTGGCATCACTGGTGCTGGATTTGTCGGATAAAGAGGAGCACCATAAGAACTTCCTTGTTGAATGGAAGCTTCATAAGAGGGCAATGAATCATTTCTATATAAAGAAGCTCGCTTCGCTGCATCATTATTACTATTGACATTAGCAGTAGAAGTATTTGCTGATGGATTAATACCTGAGTGATTCATTGTTAATAAACGATTCAACGAATCAATTTTACACTCCTCCAATAAAGCAGCACAATTATGACTTTCATATTGAGCAATAATATCAGCATTTAAGTTGAGACCACATTCTTGTGCAGTTTCATATAAATAGGCATATAAAATGTGATAGATATCCTTTTGTATAGTATAGAAAGTAATTAAACAAGAATCAAATAAATTAGCACTACAATCAAAGAAAGTAGGTAATTGTTGTTTTAATTGGTCATTATATGTGTTATATTCAAGTTCAGACGTAGTGAAAGCTTCACGAGTTTTATTTAATTTTCTTTCTTCGTCAAGACTTCTATTCGCTTTATTATTTAATTTATCAAGTGCTTCCTTATGACGATCATAATCTAAAGCTTTGTGAGAACGTTTCTTTACTACTTGTTTTACAGAATGTATTAAATCTTGATAACCTTTCATTGGTTCAATAACATGGATATTGACATTTTGAAGATGTGGTAAAATCTGGTCTTTCATTAATTTAGTTTTTTCTAAATAAATTTCAATTTTTCTTTTATCCCCTTGAGCTGATTCAGTGTTATTAGGATTACCTTTTTATTAGTTATAATTTTTATAATTGTATTATATTATATGAAGATAATTTTAAGTTATTTATTTATTTAGTTTTAATTTTTTTTTTTTTTTTTTTTTTTTTTAGGTTTTATTAGTATTGTTATCATTATATATTTCATATATAAAATGTATAATAAATAAAAGAGAATAAAATATAATATGTTATAAATATTTCTTAAGTATTGTTATCATTAAAATTTTTTAATTATGTATGACTATGCTTTACACATTTAATAATATAAAAAGCAAAATTATAAAAATTCTTACTATACACAGAAGATCTTTTTGAAATTTCTTCATTAGAAGAAAGGGGACTTTCTCCTGAAGAAATAGGTTTATATAACTATATAAATAAAATAAAATTAATAATAATAATAATAATATATTATTATTAAAATATTTTAAATGTTTGAAATTCACTTTATATATATATATATATTAAGAAATTACTATTAAGCAATAAATATAATTATTTAAAAAAAATTTTTTTTTTTTTAAATATGTAAAATAATAATAAATATAATAATGATAATAACTATATTTCATATGGTTTAATCTTTTTTATTTAATAATTAATTACTTCCAGCATTGATTTTCCCAAATCTTCCTGATGTTTTAACATACTTTCAACGGTTTTCTTGAATTTATCAGAATCGGTAAGTAAATTTTTAACTTGAGTTTGAATTTTATTGAAATTCTCTTCTAAATTCGAAAAATTTAAATCTCTCTCAGGACTATTTTTAGTGATAATATTTTTAACTTGTTGTGGTCCTCTTTGAATAGCTTTTGAAATACCTCTCATTTTGTCTACACTTTATTATATTATATTTTATTCTTTAAAATAAAAAATTAATGTATAATATTTGTTTTATTTATTAAAATTTTTTTTGTATTATTAACAAATAAAAAAAAAATCTATTATTATTATATTGAGTTGATAATTATTTTATAAAATCAAATATGTTATTTTTTTCTTATTATTATTATTATTATTATTAAATAATTGTTTATAAAATAAAAATAATAAAATATATATATATTTCTTTTTTATTACCTATAAAAAAGTTTACTTAATAATTATTATAAAAAATAAAATAGAAAAAGATAACTTTTTTAAATATGTATTTTTAATTAACTACAAAAATGGAATTTTTAATTTTAATTTATTATAAATGTATATTAATTTGTTTAGCTATATAAATGTCAATTTAATATTTAAAAAAAAAAAAAAAAAAAAAAATGTTTAATATATTAAAATTTAATATATTAATATAAATAATTCCATTATGAAATAGCATTATTTTGCAAAAAGTTAAAATTATATAATAACTACTATATATTTGATGATATTAATTATTAATATTAGTGATATAGTTTTTTTATATAGAGCATTATTTTATCTTTTTTTTTTTTTTTTTTTTTTTTTTTTAATTAATTAAAATGCTGTAATAATAAAAAACTTTGATAAATCAAAATGAATATTATACTAAATTTTAATTCTTTTTCTAGTATTTTTTATATATTATCTATTATATTTTTTTTGAAATTTTAACATTTTTATAAAATAATATTATTCTTTTTTTTTTTTTCTTTTTTTTTAAAAAAAAAAAAAAATATTTTATATTTTATATTTATTTTATATTTTATATTTTATATTTTTATATTTTATATATTATATTTTATTTTTTATTTTTTATTTTTTATTTTTTATATTTTATGTATTATATTATATATATATATATATATTTTTTTTTATTTTTATTTTTATGTTTATTTTATTTTACTTTTTTTTTAAACATTTTTTATTTCAACAATATATTTATTATTATTTTACAATTGATATTTTTTTTTTTATAAAAAAAAATAAAAATAAAAATAAATTAAATAAAACACACACATATATATATATTATTCTATAATTTAAATTATTATTATTATATTATTTTGGTTTTATTATATATATTTTTTTTAATTTTTAATGATAAATATATTTCAAAATATGTTTATAGATTAGTAAAATGATTTTCATCATCAGGTGAAATTGGTGATGAGCTATCATCAAGTAATGGTCTTCTTTCATTTGGAATTCTATGCTCTATTTCAGTTTTATTTATTGAAAATGGAAGGTTTGCAATTCCATTAAATATAAATGTACCATATATTAAAACTGTTTTTATTTTCATTATTATAATTATTATTATAATTTTTATTTTCAAATATAGTAGCGAACAAAATAATATTAAAATAAAATAAAATAAAATAAAATAATATTAAAATAATATAAAATCAAATTAAAATAAAATATAATAATAATAATTTAATATGAAATATTAGTTTTTTAATAATTATTTTTAAAAATAATATATATTTATATATAATTGTATTTTTTTTTTTTTTTTTTTTTTTTTTTTTACCAATAAATCCTAAAACTTGGAACCAGTTGAAAGTTTCCCAACCCAAATATAGACTAATCATCCATATTAATACAGTTCTATTATTTAATTATTTAAAATGCCGTATTAATTTAACAAATTTTAATAATATTTAAAATTAAAAAAAAATTTTTTTATATAAAAATAATTATATATATATATATATATATATTATTTATTAATATTTTATTATTATTATTATTATTTTAAACTATTGTAAAACAATAATAATAATATATATAGAATATGAAAATTTTAATTACCGGCATGTATCAATAGTACTTCTTGAAGTAGCACTAACAGCATTTGTTACTGAAAGACCAAACCAATTAAAAAAGGCAATAGAACAAATACAACCAATAGAAATTAATAATATAGTCATATTACTAAATATTTGAGATGCTCCATCGGGTATATCAAAGAATCCACCTTGATGATATCTACCTATAAAGAAATAAAGGAATGGAATAGCCCCAAGAACAGTGAAAAGACCAAATGTACCTTCTAACCCAACTGTTTTCAAAGGACCGACTTCATAACGACTCATCACTTTTTCCTCAATAATAAATTGAAGAGCTGTAAAGATTTGTGCTAATATAACCATTCCTACACCAAGAATATTTTTTGATGAAACATGATTATTAAGAATACCTAAATTATCTTCCTCTTCTTTCTCGCCAATTGGACTAGTAGGTAGAGACTTCGTAATAATATTACTCATACCAACAATTGAAACACCAATCATAACTAAGAATAAGGCAATCCACTGACTTTTACTTAATTTTCTTTTTAAAAATACTACTGAAAAGAATCCTGTGAAAATAACTACAGCTCCTCTTAACATTTGATAAACAGATGCAGCAACATAAATTAAACCAACATTCATTAACTATTTATCAATATAAAAATTATTTAAATTTATAATAAATAAATAAATAAATATAATTACAATAAATTAATTATAGAAAAAAAAAAGAAAAGAAAAAGAAAAAGAAATTTGAAAAGAAATTTGAAAAATGATATTTTAATATTCAATTAAAAATATTTATAATTATTTATTTATTAAGCTCATTTCTATAATATAATAAAAATATAATATGTTTAAATTTTATTTTTATAACATATATATATATATTTATTTTACTTACAGTAGTACCACAAATATCTAAAATAGATGGTAACCATAATAAAAGAGTAGCTTTACCACTTAAAATGGCTTTATTAACTGATTCTGTGACTAAAGTATTATTTTCTGGGTCATTACTATAAATATTAACATTATTATGAGTAATTGTAGAAGAATCGGTAGGTTGTATAAGTTCGCTTTCACCATTTTCTACATTTTCAGGATTAATTCCTGCATCAGAACCTACTCTTATATATTTCTTTTTTGAATAATATTGAATAATATAATTTGCTATTAAACATAATGCTTCACCCATAAACATATTTAATGTTTGCAATACTGGTTGTTCAAAATGTTTTGGATGATCTGTATCACAATCCTTTACACATTGTTTATCTTGAAATTTATTTAATAAAGTATTACAGGCACCTGTAATAAGCATACCTGTAACAAGAAAGATAGTATATTGAACTGATACCATAATTTATTTTATTCCAAAAAAAAAAGAAAATTTTTAAGAAAAAGTAAAAATTTTATATATATAAATACAAAATGATTTTATTTCGTGGAACAATTGAATTTTGAATTAAAATGTAATTTAAAACAAATTGAATTGAATTGAACTAAATTAATTTTTTTTTTTTTTTTTTGTATAATTATTTTAATATACTTTACACAAAATTTATAATTTATAATTTATTTATTTATTAAATATTTATTAGATATTTTAATTTTTAATTGAATATAAAAAATTAAATATAAATCTTGAATCATTGATTCATTTATATTATCATTTTACATTAACATTTTTATATTAATTTTTTCTTATTTGTTTATTATTAATTAGTTTAAAGTAAAAAATAATAATATTAATAATAAAAATAAATTCAAAAGATTACTAATATTTAATATTTAAATAATACTTTTTTTCTTGTAAATGTGATGTGATATGTATAAATGTATTTTGGTTATTTAAAGTTTTTTAGTAAAAATATTTATATCTTTTAATGGAACAAACTTTCTTTTATATTAATTTTAAAGTTTTTTTTTTTTTCCATTCGATAAATTATGACATGTCATTATTTATCGAATGAATAATAAATTTAAAGTTTTAATATTTGTTTATTTATCAAAAATATTTAATAATTATTAAATTAACTAACTCTTATCATAAGAAAATTTAAAATTAATTTATTATATTTATTTATTTACTTATTGATTTATATATTATTTATTATTTATTATTTATTTATTTATTATTTATTATTTATTTATTTATTATTTATTATTTATTTATTTATTTATTTATTTATTTATTATTTATTATTTATTTATTATTTATTTTTTTATTTATTTATTATTTATTTATTATTTATTTATTATTTATTTATTATTTATTTATTATTTATTATTTATTTTTTATTTTTTATTTATTTACTTATTTACTTATTTATTTATTTATTTATTATTTATTATTTATTTATTTATTATTTATTTAATACTTACCATTTAATATACATTATTCTTTATTTATTATTAATTATATAAATTGTTTTAAAATTTATTTTTAATAAAAAGTATTAATAAAAAATATATTATTTAAAAATTAATAAAATTTTTATACAAACCATTCTATTAATTTAATAATAATTTTTTTTTATAAAAATAAAATCAATAAAATTATTTAATTTGGGGATAAAAATAATAAAAATTTATAAATAATTTATAAATTTTATATTATAATTCAAAATTATTTTTTTCTATTAAATTACTAGAATAATAAATAAATTATTTATGTTTAGAAAATAAAAAAAATGAAAAAATGAAAAAAAAATAAAATAAAATAAAAATGGTTAAAAAAGAATTAGAATATTTTAATAAAGATAAGAAATTTTATTTAAAAAAAGTGTATATAGTTTTAAAAATAATTCCACATATCTGAAAAATCAGGTTATTGATTGTATAAGAAGAGCGTTAATTTATTATTATTTTTTTAATATATATATATTATTTGGTTTAGAAAGCTTAATAATAACCATTTCTTAAGATTTATTATAAACAATTATATCATTAATATTTGGTGTAGTAGTTTATATAAATTTCATGTTAAAAGTCTTATGTCTGTTTGAGTTATATTGGTCAGATTAAGATGTGTTATTAATAATACGAAATTAATTAAAATTAAAATAATTATCACATACAAAGTTTTTATTAATTAATTAAGAAATTTAATAATTAATTAAGTTATATTAAAATCTCTTATTTAATATTTTAATAATAAATTTATAAAGATTAATACTTAGAATTAATATTACTGCTATAATTAATTAGTTAATGTTAAGTTAATAATCTAACAAAGATTATAAGAAATTGGAAATTCAATTCCTTTTTATACTGATTTTAAAATAGTAATTAAACAATATAATTAATACATTTAATCTTAATATATATACATGTATATTAACCATATAAATATATAATAATAAAATAATACTGATATGACTCTTTCAAAAAAATAACTATATAATTATTAATAAAATGAAGATTTATAATTTTGATAAAATTTCTAATACTAAAACTAATTAGTTAATTTAATATAACTAATTACATCAATAATAATTATATTATATATTGTATATTGGACAATAGATTTAAAAATAATTTAATGATAAAATAATAATAAGATCTTAAAACTATTTAAAAAGTCTTTTAAAAATCTTTAGAATTTTAAGGAATTCCTTAGAATCTTTAAGAAATCATTTAGTTAACTATTTTCTAATAATTATTATAATAATTTATCTAAAATTATTAAATAATTTAAAATATTTTAAAATTTTATTAACTACTAATTCTATATAATTTAAATATTAATTTTGTATATAATGATTAGTAATATAATAATCAAGATAAAAATTTTATCTACATAAAATACTAATTTATTATTTCCGATCCCATTTAAATAATTAAATTATTCTTTATATATCTAAAAATTTTAAAGCCCAATATCTCATATTCTAGTAGTTATTTTTGGATTAACTTAATGTATAAGTATTAAAATTATTTTAGAATTACTAATTTCATTATTTATCATCTGTCTGTAAAGTAGAACCATTATCAAATGGCTATTTATATTGACCATGACCATTGTTTTATGGATTCAACTCACACCTTAACCCATTATCAAATGGCTATTTCCATTGACCATGACCATTGTTTTATGGATTCAACTCACACCTTAACCCATTTTGCAAAAATTATTCATTTTATTAATTATTAAAGATAACTTTTTTAATATTCTTTCTGTATTAAATTATATAAATTTAAAAATTCATTTTCATCAATTAAAATATTATTTACTTAACTTTTATAATATTTTTATTATATTTTAAAACTGCTTTTTCTGTTAAAACTATAAATAGTGCGAACTTCACGAATGAAAGTATTTTTCTTCATGCTTTTATTAATTAACAAATTGTAATTCAAAATATTGCATTGTCTAATTAATAATAATTATTATTATAATTTTTATATATTAATAAAATAATTTATAATAAAACTTATTTTTCTCTTTCTCTTAAAAGTACTGACCAATCGTGTCAACCCAATCCTTAAACTTATGTCTTTAAACTATATAGTTTCTCTGATTCCATCATTTCTAGTAGAGGCTCTTAATTTACTTCTGATTTTTGGAATAGATTATGTGAACTTATGAATATCAAACACTGCTTATCAACTTCAAATCATCCTCATTAGATGGCTAACCGTGAGGGTGAATGGGATATTGGAACAATATCTCCAATGTTTTATTAATTTCAGCCAAAACAATTGGGTTGATCTATTTAGATTCACTAAATTTGCTTCAAATAATATACTTAAAACAATCAAATGATTAATTATGGATTCTATCCTATATTTAGTCCTAAAATTCCTTCATCATATAGGCCAAGTAGAGCTAAAAAAAAAAAAAAAAAAAAAAAAAAAAAAAAGTCATTAATATTAGTTCAAATATCAAATATTTGACAAAGAATTTAAAACATGTAAAGAAGACTTATAAAAACTATGCTAACAAAAGAAGAAAGCTACCTCTATTATTTGAAATTGCAAAACAAGGTCTGGTTATTAAAAAAAAAAAAAAAAAAAAAAAAAAAAAAAAAAAAAGCAATGGTAAGAATACAAAAAAGAAACTTATTTCTCAAATGATAGGTCCATATGAAATCATTGAAAAAGTATATCCTATAGCTTTTAAATTAAAATTATCAGAAAATATGCATTGCCATCCTTTTTTTTTATATATATCTTTACTTGAACCATATTATGAAAATGAATTTCCATATAGAAGTAATAAGCAGTACAGAATTGTGTAAATTTAACTACTGAAGTTATAGATAAGTTACGAAGAAAAATCATTTCAATAAAAATTATGAATGGAACAAAGTATTTACTTTGAAATATGGAAAGACAAAAGTGTTAATGATTACTCTTGGGTATTTGAAGATCAGATTACTGATGACCAATTAATTAAAGAATTCCTTCGTGAAAGACGAAATTCAAAAACTTAAAACACTTCAAATTCTAACAAAACTTTAAATGTTAATTAAAGACCTTCTATTAACGTTAGAGAAAATAGATTCCAACAATTTGCTAGTTCACAAGCAACCACCAGTAACCAAATAAGTTCTAGAAGAAATTCTTTTAACAAGACTCTCATAAGCTCAACTTAAAGAGGAAGACTGTAAAGATTTCACATTTTTTAGATTATTAAAATTAAATTTTAGCTGAATCCTAATCTTGATTATATTTAATTGTAGTAATATTTTTAAATGAAAATCTATTTTATAAAGCTAAATAATTCGATTGATTGAATTTAATCTTTCGATTTAAAAATAATTTAAATAATTTTTGAAATAAAATATTATTATAATTATTAATATAAATTTAGTTTCAGATTTTATTACATAATAATTAATTATAAAAAAAAAAAAAATTTAAAAGCATTTTGAATTCATACTTTTAGTTTAGTTTTTACATATTTTTATTATATTTTTATTTAGTTAAAAATAATAAATAAATATAATATATAGTAAAAGTTTATATTTAGTAATTTAGTTTATTATTTAAAAAAATTGATATTCATAATAAATTCGGTTTTCCAAGAATAATTATATAGTTAGTTATATAATTTATATATAATAAACTAAAAATATTCATAGAACATATCATTTACTAATTCTTTATTAAATGTATATTTTTTTTATTATATAAAATAACTTTTTTTCATATTTATTTTATTTTATATTGTTCATTTTATAATTTATATATTTTTAAAAAAAAAAAATATATATATATATATATATAATTCTCTTTTTTATTTTTTATATATATAGTTATTGTTAAAATATAACGAAATATTTGGTATTAAAGTCGAAAACAATAATTTCAGATACTCTGTTTCACAAACTAATTACATCGAAAATGTTTCATCCAAATTTAAAGTTCACAATACTCGAAAAGCTAAAACTCCATACACTGGAGATAATGTTAACGAAAATCGCAATCCGTTCGATAAAACTACTTACAAAAGTGCTTTAGGTTCTTTGATTTACTTAGCTAAATGTACTCGTCCCGATATATCATTTGCTGTAAATAAGGCGGCGAGGAATACTGAAAATCCAACAATTTCTGATTGTAACAAGGTAATAAATATTTTTAAATATTTAAATTCAACTAAAAATTATAAAATTACATACACAGGGGAATTTACTGCTTTTACGGACTCTGACTTAGGAGGCGACGCAAAGGATAAAAAATATACCTCTGGACATATTATTCTTATGGGAACAAGTCCAATCTGCTGGTCGTCATGAAAACAAACAACTGTTGCTACCTCCACAATGGAAGCAGAATATATAGGAACTACAGAAAGTACAAAAAAAGTTTTATGGTTAAGAAATATTCTATTTGAACTATTTAATTTCAACAAACCAATTACGATCTATATTGACAACCAAGCTAGTAAAACAACAATTGAAAATGGACAATTAAACTCAAAATTAAAGCATAAATATAAAATTTTATTTCATTCAAGATCATATTAAAAATAAATGAATAATTTTAAAATACATTAGTACCGAAAATATGTTAGCCGAAGTATTAACTAAAAATGTTAACGTACCTCAAATGACAAAATTTTAAAACATGATTTTTGATAAATCAGAAAATTAAGTTTGACAGGGGAATATTAAAATATAACGAAATCTATTTTGAAATATATTAAATTAAAATTTTAATTTGAAATTCATTGTTAATAATATTTTCTTTATTTGTAATAAATTATTTTATACATGTAAAATATTTTCATTGTATTATTATTAAGCCAAATATAGTATAAAATGAATGTAATTTTCCAAAATTTTATATCTTTAATCAATTGATAAATTTAACAAATAATAAAAATAATAAATAAAGTTTATATATAAATTTACATACTAAAACTAGTTTTCTCTTTTAGTTATTATATTTTATATAGAATAATCTATTTACATAAATTTTCTATTTTACAATATGAATTTTTTTATTTAGTTATCCATTTATTTATTTTATTTATTTTGTTTATTTGAATTAATTTCTCCTTATTAAGTTATATAAGAATTACAATAATTTTTAATATAAAAAAAAAAAATATTTACAAATTAAATATGTTATTATACATTATCACTTGAATATATAATAATGCTATTTTATATATATTAAAAAAGAACATTCTAAGAAAAAATATGTTATTGTTAATATAATATAATATTATATTGTATCACAACAATCAAAAAATAGTTTAATAAATAATATAATAATTTGGGATTAATCTTTTTTTCTTTTTTCTATTTTTATTAGTTTTCTTCTTTTTTTCTTTTTTTTTTTTTTTTTTTTTTTTGAGAATAACAATAAAATAAAATTTATATTTTAATTCAGAAATAGAATACACTAATTTGAATGAGAAAAATTAAAAAAAAAAAAAAAAAGAAACATATATATATATATTTATTTTAAATGATGTTGACCATGTTGTTTATTTTATTCATTACAAATAAAAAAAAGACAATTTAAAAAAAAAAATAAAAACACCTATAAATATATATTCTTAAATAATTATAAAACTAAATAATAAATAATAACAATAATAATAATAATTATGTATTTTAATTTTATTTTATATAATCTATTTATTATCATTATATTAATTGCATCAGTATATATAATATTATTAAAAGTTTTAATTATATGTTTTACTTCATTCAATAAGAATAAAAATATTAAAAATAAAATTAAAATTAAAATATAAATAAAATAGTATTTATATAAATAATAATATACAATAATAATTTTTTTCTTTTGTAAAAAAAATAGCTTTATTTTTATAAATAAATACTAGTTATTTTATTTTATTTTATTTTATTTTTTTTTATACAATTTAGATTGATATATATATATATATATATTAAAAAAAAAAAAAAACAGAATAAATATGATAAAATAAAAAAATATAATAAAAAAATTAAAATAATTATGAAAATAATATTAATATATGTTTATATAAGTTATAATAAAAAAAAATTAAATAAATAAATAATAAAATTTAATTTGACTAAATTTTTGAATAAAAGTAGTACATAAAATTATAAAATTATAACTATATTTTCAAATGTTGGTATAACAAATATATGTTGATGTTTCATTATAGTAAAAAAAAAAAAATTGTAAAAAAAAAAATATATATACATTTACAAATAATAAAAAAAAAAATTATAAGAAATTTTTTTTTTTCTTTTTTTTTTTTTTTTTTTTTTTGATTTATAATACTAAATAATATTTATTATTATTTTTTTTGGTATAATTATAAAATATATATGAATAATAAGGATTTTTTATTGTTTTATTGTTTTTACTACTATTGTTTTAATTATTGTAGAAATAATTATAATAATAATAATAATAATATATATTATTTCTATTTTGTTAATTCTTTTTTTATTTAAAAGAACTAATTACTCTTTTCATTAACTTTTAATGATTTAATTTCATCTTCTAATTTCCCTACACGTTCACATAATCCATAAACTAATTTCATTAATTCTGGATTTGAAAATTGTAATGGGAATTGGTAATTACTAGATAGTTTAGAATTACCAGTTGGATTAAAAAGGGATTGGGGTTGAATATTTTGTAATGGTTGAAAAGAGGAATTATTATTTTTATTATTAGTATTGTTATTGTTATTATTGTTATTGTTTTGCTGTTGATTTTGTGAATTATTTATAGAATGATTTGGAGAATCAAAGTTAGAAATATTACTTGGAATTCCTTGTAAAGGAGAAGCTGCATTAAAATCATCTGTTGCTACCGGTTTATTTTGGTTCATAAAGTTTCCTCTTGTTGATATAGATAAGGAAGCCAAAGTTGCTGCTGAATCTTGTTCATTGATTGGCACTGATGCAATATTGTCGGATAATAAAGATGATGATGAAGAAACTAAAGTAGTTTCTGAATTAAGATAATGATTATTTGTATTGTTATTAGTATTATTTTTTTGACCAGTAACAGAAATGAAAATGTTATTATTTGGACTAGAAATAGTTTTCATCTTCTTTGCTGGATTTTGCATCATACTATCATCATCATTCAATGGATGAGTTTTATTACTTTTAGGATTATTATCATTATTGTTACTACAGTTGTTATTACCATTATTATTGTTATTATTATTGTTGTTGTTCATATTATTCATATTACCCACATTATTCATATTATTTATCCCATTTGTATTATTCATATTATTTATACCATTCATATTAGTTATACTATTCATATTGCTCATATTGCACATGTTTATGTTATTATTCATATTATTCATATTGTTCATGTTCGTATTATTATTTATATTATTACCATTCATATTTTTATTATCATTATTCATATTTACATTCATATTATTATTCATACTCATATTCATATTATTATTATTATTATTATTATTATTATTATTATTATTATTATTATTCATACTATTATTACTCATATTAGCATTATTATTATTATTTATATTCATATTATTATTATTATTATTCATGTTGTTGTTATTCATACTGTTCATGTTCATGCTATTCATACTGCTAGTATTACTTTTCATATTATTATTAAGACTATTATTCATATTGTTATTCATGTTGGTATTCATATTATTATTTATGTTATTATTCATATTATTATTCATGTTATTATTCATATTATTATTCATGTTACTATTCATATTATTATTCATATTGTTATTCATGTTGTTATTCATGTTATTATTCATGTTGTTATTAATGTTATTATTTATGTTGCTATTCATGTTATTATTCACGTTATTATTCATGTTATTATTATTGTTATTCATGTTATTCATATTATTATTTATGCTGTTTGTATTATTATTCATGTTCAGGCTCATTTTATTATTATTTATATTATTATTTATATTATTCATGTTGTTATTTATGTTATTGTTCAAATTATTATTCATATTCATATTTTGATTATTATTATTATTGTTATTCATATTCATATTTTGATTATTATTATTATTATTATTGTTATTCATATTCATATTTTGATTATTATTATTATTGTTATTCATATTCATATTTTGATTATTATTATTATTATTATTATTATTATTATTATTATTGTTGTTATTTATATTCATATTTTGATTATTATTATTATTATTATTATTGTTATTCATATTCATATTTTGATTATTATTGTTATTGTTATTCATATTTATATTCATATTCATATTCATATTCATATTTTGATTATTATTATTATTATTATTACTGTTATTATTTATGATGTTATTATTCATATTCATGTTATTGTTCATATTCATGTTATTGTTTATATTCATATTACTATTCATGTTATTGTTCATATTCATGTTATTGTTCATATTCATATTATTATTCATGTTATTGTTCATATTCATATTATTATTCATGTTATTGTTCATATTCATATTATTATTCATGTTATTGTTCATATTCATATTATTATTCATGTTATTGTTCATATTCATATTACTATTTATGTTATGATTATTCATACTCATATTATTTCCATTCATGTTGTTCACGCAATTCATATTATTCATGCCATTATTCATAATATTGTTCATACCATTATTCATACCATTATTCATACTAATATTCATGCCATTATTTACATTATTGCTCATACCATTATTCATATTACTGTTCATACCATTACTCATACCATTATTCATACCATTATTCATATTATTGTTCATACCATTACTCATACCATTATTCATACCATTATTCATATTATTGTTCATACCATTATTCATATTATCGTTCATGCCATTATTCATATTATTGTTCATGCCATTATTCATATTATTATTCATACCATTATTCATACCATTATTCATACCATTATTCATACCATTATTCATACCATTATTCATACCATTATTCATACCATTATTCATACTATTATTCATACTATTATTCATACCATTATTCATATTATTATTCATATTATTACTCAAATTATTATTCATATTATTACTCAAATTATTCATATTATTATTCATATTATTATTTATAGCATTGTTCATATTATAATTATTTTGACCAAAATTATTATTATTCATGGTATTATTAGTATTGGTATTGTTATTATTATTAGTAGTATTGCTATTATCATTATTTTTTAAATTATTATCATTTTTTCCTGTAGTTAATGTATTATTTGAAGTAGAAATTTCACCTAAGGAAGAAAGTCCTGAATTAATCAAACCTTGACTAGCAAGTAATGGATAAGTCATTTGAAGATATTGTTGTTGAAGTTCAGTATAAGAATAACTATCATTACTATCACTAAAATGTGATGGACTTCTTCCTCTTACAATAACAGGGGAAGATTCAAGGAAGGCAATTTTAAAGGATTGCTCATCAGTACAAACAACAGATAATTCGATGACAAGAACAAAGAACTGTTGAGCAGCTCCAGTTCTCTTTCTACGGCCATTATTAGGAGTAGCTAATTTAAATTGTAGACGATCAAATGTAACTAAACAACTATCTGATGGTTCCTTAGTTGAATGATGATGATTTTGAAGAAGAGTAAGACATCTTTCATCACCACATTTAACAGTTTTTGGTTTTGGAGTAGTTTGAGTTTTTTTATCTCTTTTTGAAGTATGTTGAATTAATTCAACGGGATCACCACCATCAGTAATTTTTGCACTAATACCAAGTTGAAATTCTTTAACTTCATGTGGTTGATTATCCACTTCAATTAAGCATGGTAATGGAATTTGTTCTTGACAATTGGTTTCTTTATTTAAAGCTGTAAATGAATTAATAATATGGAAATAATTTCTTCGATAACAAGTCCAATGATCTTCAGCTAAGAAAAATCCTGAGTCTACCTTTGAATGAATATTAACTGTGTAACTAATTAATAATATATATTTATATATTAATATCAATATATTTATATCGTTACATATAATATTAATTAATATATAAAAAATTTTATTTAATAAATTTTGTGAAACATTATATAAAAATAATACTAATTAAATTTTTTGTGTTAAAAAAAAAAAAAAAGATTTTTTTTCTATGATAATAACTTTTAATAAATACTTTTTTTTATTAAATATATTGATGAAAAAAATTTTTATATATTTCACAATATATTATAATTAATTATAAATATATAAAAAAATAATAATAATAATAATAATAATAATAAAATATTTATTACGTTTTTGTTTTATTCAAATCATAAATTGGATAAATTTGTCTTGTTTTATTACCGAAAAAAGTTTCAATAGGAACCTTTAAATGATCAGCAGAATAATCTCTTCTTTGCTTCTTGGGTGGTGGTGGAAGTAGTGGTTGCATATTTGGAGGAAATAAGTGTTGTATTTTTTGAAATTGTTGAAGTTGTTGTAATTGAGCAGTTGTTATATTCTTTAAATTAAATCTGTTTTTAATATTACTATTTGAATTCTTTTTTGTCTTACTTCTTAAATTATTAGTAATATTACTTAAATTATTACTACTATTACTACTATTACTACTATTACTACTATTACTACTATTGTTTATGTTGCTGTCACTATTATTACTATCATTATTATTTTGTGAATGAGTTACTGGTTTTGAAGTATTATTAACAGCTATTGGTGTAATAGCATTGGTTAAGTTCGTATTGGCATCTTTAACTGATGATTTAATAGCAAATAATGAAATAATAGATGCTTGTTTTGAATTTTTATTCATTGGTATCTTATTGGTATCATTTCCTTTATTATCAGAAATATTGTTATCTTTATTAGTTAGTTCTTTATCATCGTCGTTATTTCTATTTTTTATACTACTATTTTTCTTGTTTTTATTTTCTGAAGACGTAACTATATTTTTCGTTTTGTTATCACTATTTGTATCATCCAGAGAAGAGTTTTCAGTAGAACTTAATGGTACAGATTGATTCAAATTTTTACTAGAAGAATTAACAATAGTTGAACTAGAATTTGATTCGGAGTTAGAATTTGAAATAGAAGAGGTATCAGAATTTGATGCTACAACAACAGAACTTGAATTTAATGGAGTTAAACTTGGAGTAGGAAAATATTTATTATCATTATTATTATTTTTAGAATTAGAATTTGAATTACTTTTTGATTTTCCTAAATTTTTACTAGTTGAAAAATTATTTCCATTTGAATTATTGGTTTTACTTTTTGATATTTTTGATGATTTTACTTTACTTATTGAATTACTAGATGAATTTAAAGTATCCTTTCTACTTTGATTCTTAGAATATCCAGTTTTTTCTTTTAAATCTTGTCTAATTTTAGCCATTATCTATATTTTAAATAAAAAATGAAGATAAAAATATATATATATATTTTATTAAATAAATGTCTTATTAATATATAAATTTGTTATTTATAATATTTTACATATTTCATGGGAAATTATTTCATTTAATAAATATATTTTAAAAATATAAAGTTTTATTACCTTTTATATTAAATAAAAATATTATATTAATTAAATATTTATGAGCTTAAATTATAATTTATTATATATTCGTTTTAAAAATTATTTGTATTATTTATTTATTTCTCCTTGTAGAAATTTGTTATTACTTTTATTATTATTATTATTGCTCTATTATTAAATTATAATATTTATAAAGCATTATTTCATTGCTTTAATATATAATACAATTAACTTTAAATATTGTAATATTAATAAATATATATAATATTTTTTATATTATTTAATAAATTACTTTAAAATTTTATATACAAATTCTGTAAAAAAATAAAATAAAAAAAAAAAAATAAAAAATAAAAAAAAAGATATATATATTTATAAAAAATTAACTTATTGCATTTATAGTATTATACAACTATTATTTTATTATTATTATTATTATTATTATTATTAAATTTAAAATATTTCTTTTTTTTTTTTAATTATTATTATTATTATTTTATTTTTTAAAGAAAATATTTATTTTTTATTATATTTTAAATATTTTAATTTAAATTGTAAAAATGTTTAAAAATATATATATATATATTTTTTGTTTTATTTTTATCAATATATAAAAAACAATTCAATTAATACTATTAAAAGATAAAAATTATTGAAATTTTTTTAATTTTTTTTTAATTATAAAATATATATATTAAAAAAAAAAAAAAAAAAAAAAAAATGAAGTATTAAAAAAATTTAATATAAAAATACATTAAAAGAAATTAATTAAAAAGAAAAAAAATAATATAAAAAAAATTTTTTTATATTAAAAAATATAAAAAAAGAAAAAAATAAAACTATTAATATTTAATTTATTATCTATCTATTTATTTATTTATTTATTTATTTATTTATTTATTTATTTATTTATTTATTTATTTATTTATTTATTTATTTATTTATTTTTTAATGTATTAATTTATTAATTTTTTTTTATATATTTATTATAGTATTATTCCATGAATATATTATCAATTGTATTTGTAATATTTATTCTATTCAACTGCAACTTATTTAGATTTATTCAAACTAATCCTATATATTATTATAGATACACAATATACACAATAAAATTAATAACATTCTGTATATTATAATTTTAGATTTATATTTATGTTCTATTTTATAATTGATAAAATTTAAAGATTTTAATCACAAACAACTATAAAAAATAAATAAATAAATTGAAGAAAAAACATTTTTAAAATATATTGTGTAATATAAAAAAATTTAAATAAATTTTTTAATTAATTATACTTCAGTATATATATATATATTTTTTATAAATGAATAATTACAATATCACTCAACTTTATTTAGTTCTTTCTGTATTTTACATATATTATAAATATATCTCTATATATTAAAAATATATATTATTTTTTTGTGTGATTTTAATTTAAACTCTTTTTTTCAAAAAGCTTTTTATTTTTATTTATTTTTATTTTTGAAAAATGTTAATAATATTATTTTATTTATAAATTTTTTATAATAATTATTAATATTTTCATTAAAAATAATAATTATAATAATATTATTTATTGAAAAGAAATTTTATTTTCCTTTTTTTTTTTGAAAATAATAAATAAATCATAAATAATAGTTGAGACTGTTATTAAACTTATAATTAGAAATAAAATTATTTTAAATTTAAAAAACTTTTTTATTATCGATTAATAACTTTATTAACTTTTAATTCATTTATTTTATATAACCTATTTTTATAATTTGTAGTTATGTTTCAATTACTATCATAATTATATAATTATCATATTTATTAATATATATACAGATAATATTAAAATTTATTCAAAAACATTACAACTTATATATATGCATATTTAGTTCAAGATTTCAATTTATCACATTTGATATAATCAAATTATATTTACGAAAATTATTAATTCAAATTAGGTTTTATTAACAGTCACATTATATTCAATTCTTCATTTATAACTACAAACAAAATATTAATACCCCAATATTCATGTAATTATAATTCTTTACAATAAATATAAGATTCATTAAATTATAATGAAAAGAATATTATAAATATATAATTTGATGAATTATATTTAATTAATAATATATATAAATTGTATATAGGAAATTTAAATTCAATTCAATAAGTTTTTATAAATAAAATAAAAAAATAATTGTATTGCAATACTTTTTCATTATTACTATTATAATTAATATTAATTTTCAATTGTAACTTTTTTTTTTTTTTTGATCTATAAAATAATTTATTTCGGTAATTAAAATTTAAATCATTTCATAATAATAATTGCACAAATGATTTTAATAAATTAAATTTTATTATAAACAATAAAATAAATATTGTATTAAATATAATTTTTAATCATAATTATAGAGTTTTGGTTTTTCAATTCTTTTATAGTTTATTGATATTTTTTATTTTAAATAAAATGAAAAATTACTTTATATAATAATTTTATTGATATAATATTTATTAAGAAAAAAAGGTTTTTTAAGTTTATTTATAAAAAAATTTTTATTCAACTTTATTGTAATAAAATAACTTTAAATACTAAATATTATTCAAAATCTAATAATAACATTTATAATAACTGTAACCATTACAAAATAAATTTATAAAAAGTAAAAAAAAAAAAAAAAAAAAAAAAAATGTGTAATTATAACTTTTTTATTAATAAGGAAATTTAATTTATTTTTTTTTTTTTAATTAAAGCAATTAAATTCATTTATTTATTTATTTATTCATTTATTTATTTATTCATTTATTTATTTATTTATTTATTTATTTATTTATTTATTTATTTATTTATTAAATTGTCAATTAATTAAATATCTCTTGTTCAATACCATACACATGTAAAAATGAGCATAAATTAAATAAATATTAATGGAGAAAAAATATTCATTAATTTATATTTTTATATTTTTATTTCTTTACATTTTCATCATTTTATATTATATGATATTATAATGATTCAATCAAAATAAAAAATATTTTCTAAAAAAAAAAAAGTAATATAATATTACCAAAAAATAAAAAACTAAAAATATAAGATAAGAAATAAAAGATAAAAAAATAAAAATGAAAAATGAAAAACAAGAAATAAAAAATATTTAAATTATCTAAAACTATCAAATTTTATAATATTTTTAAATTATATAGTTTTTTCAAATGACCAATTTAATGTTACATCTGAATATTAAAAAAAAATGCCGATTTCAATATATAATTAAAATTAATATGATTAAATAATTTAAAATTTAAATTTAATAGTAATGTATCAATTTATTTATTTATTTATTTATTTATTTATTTATGCATTCAAAGCTTTATTTTTTAGATATATTTAAATAATAATCAAATAAACTTATAATCAAATTAATAAAAAAAATTATTAATAAAAAAAAATAACAATTTTAAAATAAAATATATATATGATATATTAAAATAACTATGATATTATTTATTAATTATTATTCTTAATATATATATTTCTATTTTTTCAATAATCAATTGGTTAATATAGTCATTCAAAAAAAAAAAAAAAAAAAAAAAAAAAAAAAAAAAAAAAAAACTTAAAATACATATTTGAAAAAATGGTGTTATGTAAATATACTATAATTTATGTTATAATACTTTTTAAATCTTTTTAACATATGAATCATTTTAAATTTTTATTTGAAAAAAATAATATTAAATGTAATATATATTAAATAAATATAATAAGAATTTAAAATAAAGGTATTGAATATAATTATATAATAATTCTGAATATTTAATATTTAATAAAGAATAATTAAAAGTTCAAATACTAATATAGAAGATATATATATAAAAATAATATATTTTATAAATTTTTAAAACATTAAGAATATTATTATTTTTTTTCGGAAATTTAATTGCGTAAAAATTATTTTTTTTTAAAAATCTTTTTTTTTTCATTATACTATATTTGTAACAATAAATTTCATTTAACTACCAAATATTAATAATATGCTTTTAATTAAAAATTTTTAATAAAACTATTATATATATTTTTATATACAATTTATATATTCAATAATATAATAAAAATATATATGCAATTAAATATAATAATGTATATATTAACATAAATTAGTTAAATTTTACATTTTTTAAATAATTGTGTGACAGAATAAATTTATATAATTAATATAATAAAAATTGAATATATATAAAAGCTTTAACATAAAAAAACAAATGATAAATCTTTGATAATTTTTAATTTATATTAATGTATTAAAAAAAATATGGGACAATATTTAATCAGGAGCTAAAATAAATAACTGAAAATAAATAAATAAATAAAAAACAATTTATCATTAAATTACTTTTATGTTTTTAAATTGTACTACCACTTTTTTTTATAAAAATTTCACATAGTAATGAATAATTTTTATTAATTGTATTGATAATTCAATTAATCTCATTCTTATATTATTTATTTCATCTCATAAGATGTTATGTTATTTTCCTATAATATTAATACATTAAATTAAATAAATATATCTAATATACTCTTCTATATTTCCTTATTTGGAACAGTTATAATACTTCTGATAATTTATAAAAACGTGAAAGAGTACTTTAAAAATATTAAAAATAATTATATTTGATTGTACAACATAATTGAACTGTATAAGTATTAACCACAAAAAAATTTTATTAAGGATTGTAAATTGAAATATTATAATATGTAATAAATGAATTAATATATATATAATCATGAAAAAAATAAAAAAAAATTATATTTTTCATGATTATTAAATATTAATTCATTAAATATATATATATATGAAGATGTATAAAAATAATATTTAATTAATAAAATGTTTTATTATAATTTCTGTAAAATTAGTATTATTTAAACTTAACTTTAACATAATAATTAATATAATTATTATGTTAATATTACCTATACTATGTATGGAATATATTCAAAATATTATCAATTTATTTATTAAATAAAAATAATAAAAAGTAGGTGTTTGTAATTATTATTAATAGAATAAATAAATATAAAAAAAATGAATGAAACAATTATAATTTTAAAGAAAAAGAATAAATAAATCTTTTAATATTTATCTTTTATTTATTTTTAAATCGCTTATAATTATTTATAAATTTTATTTTTAATTTTATTAGGATAAAAATAAAAATATAAAACATTTTAAATTTTAAATTGATTTATATTGTTACTATCTTTTTTTTTTTTTGTCTTTAATTATATTTATATATTTTGTAATTAAAATTAAAGTAATATATAATATGAAAAAATCATAAAAGTATATTTAATAAATATTAATAAAATCTGATAATAAATGAAAAATACTATAAAAAAAATTTAAAACTTTTATGTAATTAGAAATAGTATTATTTCTCTAATTATATAATAATATTAATTTTTTTTAAAGTTTTTGTACTTCCTTTTTTCAAACAAATTTAAATAAAAATTGTAATCTTAATAACAAACAATCGGAGTTTGATAAATTCCAAAAACAAATATTTATTTATATATATATATATTAGTTATTTATTATTAGGGCAATAATATTAAACAATTTTAATAATTTTTAAATAAATTTTAATTTCAAAAAAAGTAGTTACAACATTTTATAAAAAATAAAATTAATGAAAATATTATTACTAAATCATCAAAAATGTATATTTATTATTTATTATCTGTTTTAAATATTTTTATAGAATTACTTTAATAATCAATTTTAAAAAATTTTTAAAAAAAATAAAAAAAAAAAAAAAAAAACTAATCATTATTATACATATTAATATTAATTTAAAATATATATATATTCACATTTATTTATTTATTTATTTATTTATATTTAATAAATAAAAATTATATTTTATTCATTCGTTATATTAATATAGTACGACAATTACTAATTTTAATAATAAAAATTATATATAATAAAAAATAATAAAATCATTAAGATTTAATAAATTAAATATATATATAGAATATAAAATTTATTATACCTAATTAACAAAGTTATCTTTTGTTACTTTTATTAATAATAATTAAACAGATATAAATTATATTTTAATATTAAATATTTATTTTATGTTTTAAAATAAATAAATAATTACATATTAAAGTAATGTAAAGATAAAAACCATTTATTATACTCAATAATAAAATGAAATTATGAATAAGAACATATATATTGTTTTATATTTATTTATTTATTTGCACTTTTATTATATTTTATTTTATTTAATAGATTTCTCTTTTTTTTTTTTTTTTTTTTAAAGGTTATTTTCGTTATATATAATATTTTCCATTTAAACAGGATTTTAAATTAATATTACTATTATTTATTTATTAATGAAATTTTCAATTGAATGGATAATCCATATTTATAATTATTTTTAAATATCCCTTTAACTTTAATGAAATTAATGAAATATTTATATATTTATTTTTTTTTTAATATTGTTATAATGAAAAAACATTTTAATCATTTAACGTTTGTAACCGATAGTTTGAAGGAACGTCTTACGCCCTTCTTGATCTTTTTCAGTTTCTACACCAAGTGGAGTAGCACCTATATTTTATTAATTTATTTAATTATTCATTTATTTATTTTTGTTATTAATATTATATAACATGTATTAAAAGTTCCATTAAATATTTAAATAAAAATTATTTTACTATTATTAATTATAAATTTTATGAATAAATAATAAAAAAATTACCATCAATAACACCCATGATACCACGGTTACCGTTATTATTAATAGCAACAACAACGTCAAGTGGATTAGCAGTAGCGCAGTAAATCTATTATTAAATTATTCATTTAAAATTCAAAATAATAATTTTAAAAATTATTAAAATATGAAATAAAAATCAATAAAAATTTATTAATATTCATACTCTGCAAACTTCACTGCAATTCTTAACAGCATTTAATACATTGATTGGGAAAGCATTCTTCAAAAAAATAATGAAAGAATGACCACATGCAATTTTCTTTGCATTCTTTATTGCTAAATCAATTAATTCTTGATCATTACCATCAAATCTAATAAGACGGTCACTATTTGGATATTTAATTATATATATAAATATATTAAAATACAAAAAAATACTTATTAGTATATTACTTTATTTCAATTATAAAATTAATTACAAAGTAAGATTAATATTAAATATATGTATATCAAAAATTTATATTTAATAAATATAAATTTTCCTTTAATATAATAATATTAATTAATAAAATTAATTATTTCTTATACAGATATAAGAAATTTATTAAATAATCTAATAAAATATAGACTATATAAATTATAAAATTATATTTATAATAGTCATTATTAAAAAAAATATAACAATAATGTAAATAAAAACATATGAAGATTTTTCATTTTAATATTAAAAGAAATATTTACCCAGAGGCTTCACAGAAAGCTAAACCGAACTTAATAGTCATTGAAGATTGAATTAAGATTTCATATAAATCTTCAACAGTCTTAATGAAGTGAGATTGTCCAAGAATTAAATTAAGTTCTTCTGGATTTTCTACTGTAACAGTTTGAATTTCAACCATTTTCATTAAATTTCAAAAAAATTAAATTTTTTTTTTTTTTAAAAAAAAATGATAATAATAAAAATATTTTCAACTTACAGAAAAAAAATTTTGTTTTAAATAATGTATCATCAATACTATTACATTATTAGAAATAAAAGCTGTACATTATATATATATTAATTTTTATTTTTCACTATCACTATTATTATTAATTTTCTTTTAATCATTATTTTCCTAAATTATTCTTTTGTATTGGCGAATTATATAATTATATTTCAATAGTTTTTAAAGTTTTTTTCTAAAATTATTCATGATTATTTAATTTATATATCCATATTCATACCGAGAAATTTTAAAAATAAAAGTTTAATAAATTTTTTTTTTTTTAATTAGTCTTTATTTTAGTTTCTTTTTTTTTTTTTTTTTTTTTTTTTTAATTGTATATACTGAATAATAAAACAAAATAAAAATAAATAAAAACATATATTATTACTATCATAAAACTAAACATAAATTATACCTTATTTAAAATATTTAAAAATAATTTTTCTACATAAAAAATTTATGTTTAAAGAAAAAGAAATAATTAAACATTTAATATCAATTTTAATTTTAAATTAAATTTCTAGTCAAGTTTCATTGAATATTATTTAATTATTTTCTGAATATAGGTGAATTAATAAATATATATATATAGAATATAGATATGAATAAAATACATTTACCAAGTATAAATTCATCTGAAAATAATAAAATCAGTAATATCATTAATTCATATCCAAAAAATATCAAAAAATATAAAGAATATAATAATCACCATGTAGATAAACCAAAATTTTACTATAAAATATCAGAAAAAGGACCAACTCTTTTAAAAAGTATTTTACAAGAAAGAGGTAATAAAATGAAATTTTTATTATATTTTTATTATATAATTGTCTTTAAAATTATATCAAACCATAATTCATTTTTACTATATATTTTATTATTACTTCTCATTAACAATTGTTATATATATATATATAAATATTTCCGGAAATATATTAATTATATAATAATATTAATATTAATAATAAAGGATGGGAAGAATATGTAGAAAATGAATCACCATGGTGGAACTTATGGTGGCAGGGAAAAAGATATAGGAAAATTGATTATGAAAATTGTAAAAACTATCAACGTCTTAATCATATTTCTTTACCAAGAAATACATGGATAACAAAAAAAGTATAAAAATAATTTATATTAAGCAAAAGAAAAAATATTACTATATAAAATAAAAAATTAAAAAATAAAAAATAAAAAAATAAAAAATAAAATAAAATAAAATAAAAATTTAAAAATTAAAAATTAAAAATTTAAAATAAAAAAAAAAAAAAAAATAAAGAATGATAAAAATAATTATTTATAAATAAATAAATTAATAATAAATTAACATAATTATTCTTTTTTTTTTTTTGTTTTTTTTGTAAAGGATGCATTATTTCGATTGTTAAGAATGCTTAAAGGAAGTTATGGTTCATGTTATAATTTCTTTCCAAAAACTTTTATATTACCAACAGAATATTTATCATTTATAAAATATTATTCAGAAGATCGTGAAAAAAAAATCAATGTAACCTTATCAAAAAAATAGAAGAAAAAAAAAAAGTTTTCAATAATTAATTTAATTAATTTATTATTTATTTATTTATTATTCATTTATTTATTTATTATGTATTAATTTATTTATTATTTATTATTTATTTATTTATTTATTATTTATTATTTATTGATTTATTGATTTATTTATTTATTATTGATTTATTTATTGATTTATTGATTTATTGATTTATTGATTTATTGATTTATTGATTTATTGATTTATTGATTTATTGATTTATTTTTAACCTATCCCAGAGTATATGGATATGTAAACCAACTGATTTATCTCGTGGAAGAGGAATATTTATAATAAAGTCTTTAAATGAATTAACATATAACAATAGGTATAATGTCATTAAATTAAAATATAAAATTAAAGATTAATCAATCAAAATAATAAATTATATATAGATATTTCACCTAAAATATTTAATAATATATTTATATTTAATTTATAAACAATAGGATTGTTCTTCAAAGATATATTAGAGATCCTTTATTAATTTCAGGATATAAATTTGATCTTCGATGGTATGAATAAAATTATACAACACTTATAAAATATATTATCTATTTATACATACATATATATATTATATTAATAATTATATGTCATTAAATAAAAATATATATTTAATATATTTATATAATTGTTTTTATATAATTCACATTATATATATTATATTATTTTTATTAATCAAATTTTAAAAAATTAAATATTTAAATAATTCAGTTATGTAATGATTAAAGGAACATATCCTTTAAATATATATTTATATGAAGAAGGATTAGCAAGATTTGCAACAGTAATATTATTAAATTAATTATATATATAGAATATTAATTAATACTAACATAATCAATAAAAAAAACAATTATTTAAATTAAAATAAATTTAATAAAAAAATAAAAATAAAATATATATATATATATATATTTACATATATACACATAAATTATTACATAAGAATAAATATGATACAGATGATATAACAAATGTATTTTCGCATTTAACAAATACATCAATAAACAAATTGAGTCCAGAATTAAATAGTACAAAAGAAAAAGTAGGACCAGGATGTAAATGGTCATTAAAAAAATTAAGAAATTATTTTAAAGAAAATAATATTAATTTTGAAATTATTTGGAATAAGTAAATTTTTAAATAATAACTTTATATATATATATTATAATAGTAATAAATACTAACTAATTAAATTTTATTATTATTATTGTTGTTGTTATTGTTGTTAATATTATTATTATTATTATTATATTATTATTATTATAATTATTATTATTATTATTATTATTATTATTATTATTATTATTATTATATATTTATATAAATTTTAAACTATATCAACGATATAAAATTAATAAGAATAAAAGCAATTATCATTTTAACTTTATTACCTGCAATATATGAAGCAAAAGATGACAATAGTCAATGTTTTGAACTATTTGGTTTTGATATCATTATTGAAAAATCATTAAAACCATGGCTATTGGTAAATTTAATACATTTTAATCAAATATAAAATGAAATTATATTATACCATATATTAAGTTAAATATATATATATTAAATTCTTTTTTTTTTTTTTTTTTTTTTTTTTTTTTTTTTTTTTTTTTTTTTTTTTTTTGTGTGTGTGTGTGTGTGTGTAATTAGGAAGTAAATTTAAGTCCAGCATTAAATAATGAATGCAATATAGATACTGTTGTTAAAACTGTATAGTCTAACCTAATAATTAATAATAATAATAATATGAAATGAATATTAATATTAATAATATTAATTTTAATTTCAATTATCTTAACAAAGGCATTATTAAACGATGTAGTTAATTTATTGGAGATTGAAAATATCGAATATTTGAAATTAGCTCAAAAAGATGCCAATGAATATGTAATTTTTTAATAATTACAATTTTCATTAATTATTTGGTTTTCATAAATTATTAATAATAATCATTAAAAATATAGAATAATCATATCAAATATGGAAATAGATTTTCAGTAACAAATAATCATAATGAATTCATTTCAAATAAAAAAGGTTTATATTGATATTTTAAATATTTCATATTCATTTATAAAAAAAAAAAAAAAAAAAAAAAAAAAAAAAAAAAAAACAATATATATTAATTACAAACCTATATATATATATATAGAAAATAAAAAGAAAATTCCAATTTCAGAAGCAAAGGAAGAAATTGGTAACTTCAAGAAAATTTTTCCATTTAATACAGTTACAAAAACCATGTTTCCTAAAGAACAATTAAGAACAGTAATGATAAAAGAATGTTTTTATTTATAATTCATTATAAATTTGATAATTAATTATATATTAATTGTATAAACTTGTTAAATATCTTATTCTATATTACATAATATATAAATAAAAATTATTTAGGACTATATGCATACAATGATTAAAGAAATAAAAAAGAAATATTTAAATCAAAGTCACAAAAACGAATCATATTCATGTTCAAATACTTTAACGATTTCAAATAATAGTTCAAAATCAAATATTTCATTTTCAAATAGAACAAAATGATTAATACAAATAATAAATAATTATTATAATTAAATATTAAATATTAATTATTAATTATTAATTATTAATTATTAATAAATAATGGTAATAAAATTTTAAAGTGTATTTAATTAAATAAAATATTTATTTAATATACACCTATTTAATACCTATATTCTTAATATAATAATATTTTATATTTTTATATAGTAAAAAAATATTATTATTACTAAGAATAATTAAAATATATATAAAATATTATTTTGTTATAAATATTTTTGTTTAAAATATGTCATATTATTTATATTTATTATAAATTTTTTTTTATCAGAAATAAAATATATAATAGTATTATTAATCTATTTTTAAATAATTATTAAGATTAAATAGATATATATGTATATAAATAATTATATTTATATGTTATAATCAAATTATTTTAATATTATTTAAAATTAAAAATTTTAGTAAGAATAAATCTATCAATTTTGGATTAGATTTTTTTTATAATACATTAACCCTTAAATGTATATATAAGATATAAAAAAGAATATATTAATTTTTTATATAATAAATAAAATTTATTAGGAATTAAAGTTTTTAAATCCAGAGATTTAATTTTAAAAATAATCATTTACATTTTGTTTACAAATTAAAAAAGTTAATATTAAAGTAAAAAAGTATAATTTTTAAAGGATATAAAAATTTAATGAAATAAAAATAAAATAAAAAGTTAAACTTTATATTTTAAAAATGTTATCACATAATTATTATAAGAAAAGTGCTGCGTCGTATAATAATAAAAATAATAATAAACATTATATTCAAACCATAGAAGATCCATTTATTATTCGGGATCAAATAAGTATTCCAATTACTTCAAGACATAAAGAACCAAACCCTGAAAGATATGGTAATACAGTTTGTGATGATTATATCGAGAACATACCAAAATCGAAAGTGTCATACGCAAAAATATTTCCTTCATTTAGTACAAGAGAACCAGTTAATAATTTCAGAATTCAAAATGAACAAGAATTAATTAATGAAAACAATAATATTTATATAAAAGAGTTTCCTGTTTACTTATGTATAAATAGTTTTTCCGAAAATAACGATATATTTAAAAATAAGTATAAAATGACTTTTAAAATTGATTTTCAAGTATGCAAAAATTTAAATGATATAATAGAAGAATTTTTTTTTTTATTTAATTTTTATATACATTTTCAAACTAAATATGATAATTTTTAATAAAAACTTTTTAAAAAATATATATTATTTTCTTTCATAAAACATCGTAATTATATTAAATTAAAGAATGAATCTTTAACTTCATTTTCATGTCTTATTTCCATTAGATGTATTGATATTGATATTTTATTTAATTATCAATATCATTTAACACCATATAGTTATCGATCTTTTATAAATAAACATATTATACCAAATGACATAAAACAACTTGCTTCTAAAAATTTATTTATGTCATTCAAACGATATGTATTATTTTTAAAACATATGATCGATAATTGTAGTAAATCATCATCGTAAGATAAAAATCTTATCATTATTTTTTAAGAATTAATTATATATTAATTATATTATTTATTTAATAATATTAATTTTAGGGAATATAAGGCAAGAATTATAATTCCAGAACATGGGGATAATGATATAATAAAGTTTCTTATTTCAAATCATCAAGAAGAATATATATTTTATGATATATTATCTATATTTATGTTTCGTTCTTCATTTGATAAAATTTATATAGATATAAATGACGATTATGTAAAAATTAAGGTAAGTAAATATATATATATATATATATATATTGACAATTTTTCTTATTATCTAATATTGTTAAGTATATTTAACATATATAATAAAATTAATAAATAATATATATATTTAAATTTTAAAATCAAAAATTTATAAAAGAATTTACATAAAATAATTAAATCACAATTAGTTAGATTTGCAAATTCAATATCGATACATGCACCATCGATATATATAAAAGAATTACAACATAATAATTTATCTGTTAATAGAGATTATAAAATGAAATCAAAAAGTTATTGGATGAGCATATTAGAAAATTGTTTTAATGATAATATAGATATAAATAATAATATAAAAAATCATGATAATCATATAAAATTAAAATTATTTGATGATAATTCAAATTTACGTCCTTATATAATCAAACAGAAAAAGGATGAAAATGTAAATCTATCATTCAAAAATAGTTTTTCTAATAAGAAAAATAATAAGAATTATCATTTAGAACATATATTTTCTTCTGGTAATTAAAATAAATAATGTATTATTATTATTATTATTATTATTATTATTATTTTTATATTTATTTTTTTATTTTTTTATTTTTTTTTATTACTATATATCATATAAATTATATTAATTAATTGAGAATTATTTTTATAATTAATACATATTTAATTATTAATAATATATAGAATGTAAATTTCAATGTAAAATACCTGTTATTATAATTATTAATGATGATGTTTCAAGTCATTTAACA
This sequence comes from Neocallimastix lanati (nom. inval.), assembly GCA_016946835.1. Classification (NCBI taxonomy): domain Eukaryota; kingdom Fungi; phylum Neocallimastigomycota; class Neocallimastigomycetes; order Neocallimastigales; family Neocallimastigaceae; genus Neocallimastix; species Neocallimastix lanati (nom. inval.). The sequence goes on from JACVTC010000141.1 coordinate 262,998, forward strand.
AAAAAATTTACTATTCAATTAAAACAAAAAGTATTTTTCAATTAATAAGTGAATTAAATTAACTAATATATGTTATTTTTACGAACTATTTTATTGAAAATAAATAAATATTTTTTTTTTATTACTAATTAGGATGAAAATTATTACATTTTTATATCGGATGATAATGATTTACTATTTCATTGTGTAACTGAGGAACTTAATGAAGATATAATGGATAATATGATGAATAAATTACATATTAGATTAATAAATAGCAAGGAATATGAAGAAAATTCTGAAAATTATGATACCAATTTAAATAAAAACTTAATCAAATTTCCAGTAGGGGCTTTAATAGAAAAATTAATAGAAAAATGTTATAAACAGAATGAAAGGTTTTTTAATATTAATATTTATATATATATATATATAAATATTAATATAATATAATATTATTTAATATTAATTATATATACATATATTTATTATAATAATTTAGATATCATTGTTGTTTATATTTAGCAAATAAATCTAAAAATTTAGAATTAGTTGATTATGAAAATTTAATAAATAAAATTGATTTATTAAATTCAAATAAGTCATTAATTAATTCTAATAATAACATTAAGACAGTGGAATCTTTTAACAATCTTAATTACGGACAATTATTTATATACAAAACGAATTCGTTTAAACATCAAATAACTTTTTTTACTAAAATAAATATATTACCAAAAGAAATATTAGCAAAAAATATTAGGAATAAATATTTATTGCTCTCAGTAAGCATTTTTAATTATATATATAAAAAAAAAATACATTATATTAAAATGCTTTTTTATTGATAATTTAACAAAATATATATCTATATATTCTATATATTACATAGGAGGAAATTAAAACATCTAAACTTAAAATATATATTTTAATTGATGCTATACGAAGTCTTAATAATAATATATTTAAATATGTTGATATTCCAAATTGGTCATTAGATTATGCTAAAGGAAATCAAACAAAAAGAATTCTTTAATGAATTTAATTTTTTTTTTTCTTTAAATATTTAAATTATCTTGTTATTATCAAATTAGATTAAAAATAAAATATATTTAATAAAGTTTTATAATAAAAAATAATAAAAAAATTTATAATTATTGTATATTGTTTTATTAAATAATATATAATATATAATGTTAATAATATTTGTTTTATAATAATAATAATAATAATAATAATAATAATAATAATAATATTTGTTTAATAATAATAATAATAATAATAATAATAATAATAATAATAAAATTTGTTTTATAATAATAATAATAATAATAATAATAATAAAATTTGTTTTATAATAATAATAATAGTAATATTAATTTTAATACTAATAATATAAATTAAAACTACTTGATAATTATAGTATATATTTATTTATATTATCTTATGTATATATATTTAATATGTAATTTATTAAAGTGTATTTATATTTATGTTTTATGTAAATTAGTTAATACTTTTATTTTGTGTTGTATAAATTTATGTTAACAATCATTTTAAATATTTTAGGTATTTAACATATTTATTCATGGGATACATGTTTTTTATATAAAATATTATGTACTATCTACTTCTCTTTTTGTTAACCATAATAATTAAGTATTATACTAAATAAATAAACAACATATACAACATATATAAGATTAAGAGTCTCATTTGTTTCTATTCTAATATTTGAAAGTATTTTCTAAAAAACCTCATTTCTCGAAAAACTACTTTATCTAAAGACCAACGATTTCCTGGGCTTTCAAACTTCAACAAATAAAAATTTCTTAGCTCAAGCACAACCAAAACTTATAATATTAAGGAATTTTTGGAAGCTGATAGATTGGCCATTTCGCTGATGAATTCTTTATTTACGTTCCAAACAGTAATGATTCAACCAACAGAGACATTATGAATGCTATTACCAACTTAAACTTGTCAATCCCAGGTCAAGAACCTGCTCCCGTTCAAAACAACAATATTGTACAAGCTGTTGTAGACGATAGCGCACCAGCAGATATAAATGATAATACACCACCGGCTGTTAACAATAATGTTCTAAATCCGTTATTGGATAGTAGAATCAAAAGACTAATTATTAAAGAGGCTTAGAAAATTGATGCCAAATTAATATTAATAATTAATAAAAATGTTGACAAAAAAATCTATAAGAAGATAAGTCGTCTAATTAACAGCTATTGTATTATGGAAAGCCCAAAGAAAAATAAGGTAACAACAACGCTGATATTGAGTATTGGTCTTAAAGACTCAGAAGTTTAAATATTCGATCAATCAAAAAAAATTTTTACAGAAATGGAAGAAATTGAATTAGGTATTACAAACAAAGAGAAATTAAATATCTATATAACATTTTTTCAGAATAATTACAAAAATATTGTTCGATTCGACTTGAACAGTAATCCTGATGAATACTTAGAAACTCTTAAAATAATTATCTTATCAAGGTTAATAATAATATGAAAAATAAATATAGATATATGAAGGATAATAAAAGTTATTGTCACATATATGATGCAAACTGACAGTTAACAAAAGAATGTCCTTTTAATCTCTGAAGCAGAGAAAATAACATTAAAATCAAAATAATAACAACAAAGGGAGGTAAGACCAATAACAAGAGAAGAAATCATTAAATTATTTAATAAATTTAAGAAACATTAATAATTATAACAATAAGAAAACATTAAAATATACCAGAAGTGAAGACTACTCTGATAATGTCAGCATTTATAGTGAACACTTTAATTTCAAAGATGCAAGAGCATTAATGTATCAGAGAAAACAAAATAATGAAAATATAATATAAAATATAAATTTATTGGAGATTATTCCAAATAATAATAAACATACTCATGATTTTGATGATATAAACAATAAATCAATCTATTATATTAATCATAATAAAGAAATAGCAGGTGATGTTACATAGTTTTATGATACAAGTGTAAGCGAATATGTAGCAAATGATTAATCTTTAATTATGAACTTCAAATATGAATCAATAAAATTGTGTTGTGATGTGTAAATGGTTCGATTTACCAATTTGAAGGAAATGAAACGTATAAAAAGTTTCATAAAATAAACATTAAGCTAGAAAAAGTATTATTTTCTCAAATTTTAACAGAAATCTTATTGGTCATATAGAACTTGCAAATTTTGGATTTATTTTATCAATTAACTCTTCTGATAGAGAAAAAGCAAGATTAAAAATTATGGGATAAGAATAAAAATAATCTATGTACTTTTTTATTATTGAAGTCTAATCAATTTCTTATTAAAGCACAAAATTTCAATAGAACTAAACAAATAAGAAATGATATAATGCAAATAAGAAAATTAGATCATAAAAGTATTGGAATATGGCATAGAAGATTAAGCCATTTTTATCAAAGTAATTTACCTAAATATCTAGACCTACATAATATAAAAATTCTTCCATGCATAGACTGCAAAATTTCTTGAGGAGGGGATCTCATAAAGGAGAAACTCCAAGACAAAAGAACACCTGGAAATAATCACTTCAGATATTTCTGGGCAGTATAGCCTATCTATTAATAACAAGAAATACTTCCTCACAATGATGGATGAATTTTCAAGAAAAGTCTTAATATTTAAACTCAAATCAAAGGGAGAATGTTCCAGATATTATAATAGAACTCTTTATTTATATAAATAATAAATTCAAGGATTATACAATAAAAATATTTAAACTTGATATAGGAAAAGAATATAAAATCAAAAAGTTAAATAAATATTATAAAGAAAATAACATTGAAAAAGCGTATTCTCCTTCTTATTGCACAGAAATAAATGGAAAAGGTAAAAAAAAAATAATAATACACTTAAAAATTTAGTAAAAACACTCATATATTAGACTAAGTTATTAGAAAACTTTTAGAATTCTGATTGTCTTAATTATCCTCTCAGTAAAGATATTTATGTCGCTATTCCTAAAGGCGATATAAAGTTTAGGAGGTGATACTGGAGACTTAAGAAAGCCTTATATGGGCCTTAAACGATCTAGTAGGCAATGATGTGAAACAATAAAAATTTTTTAATTAAAAATAATAATTAAATAAATAAAAACCAAACAACACATATTCAAACATACAATACATAATAAAATAAAATGTATAATTGAACTCTTCGTGATTATTGCAGGAGAAATAAAATACACCAAAGATATAATATCAAAAATTAAAATAAAATTTAAAGTATTGAATTGCAGATCAATCGAGTATATTTTAGGAATTGAAGTGGAAAAATAAAATAATAATTATATAATTTCTCAGAAAAGTTTTATTGAAAATATGCTAGATAAATTCAACATAAGCAATACTTGAAAAAGAACAACATCTTGCTCAGGAGAAAACGGTAATTTATAAAAGTATATTTTTTATATTTATTTTTTATGTAAATTAGTTAATACGTTTATTTTTTGTTGTATAAATTTATGTTAATGGTCATTTTAAATATTTCGTGTAATTTGTAAATATGTAACAAATTTACAATATATATCAATTAATACTAATTATACTAATAATATTAAAAATATTACTATTATTATTACTATAACTAGAAATAATAACACTAATAATTTGAATGTTTATAATGATATTAATATATATATTTAATAGAAGTAATAATGTTTATAATTTAGCAGGTGAATATATTATGAAAAATTTAATCGAATAAACACCTAAAAAAATTAATATTTTACGACATTTTATGGACAATATTAAATATTTTATTAATGATATTTTTTTATTTACTTTTATATCTTATCCAATATTTCTTAACATTTGTTTTTATTCATTTAACTCAAAGATATTACAATAAAGTAATAAATCATTTATGACAAAAAAACATTTTATCAACTTTTATATAATAGACAATTAAATCGACAAAAAGAAAAAATTTAAACTAAATATGAATTTCACCAATTATGTTGTATTTGTCGAGAAGAATATGAATAAAATGAAAAAATAATAATTCTATTATGCAATCATTTAATTCACAAAAAATGATCCATACATAATATATACCTTATAAAAAAAAAAAAAAAAAAAAAAAAAAAAAAAAAAAAAGGTATTGATAATTGGTTTTTATACTTTAATAATAAAAGAATAATAATATTAATTAAAAACAATAATCACTTTAGTTTAGTTTAATATTAAATAAATATTAAATAAACTCATAAGAAAATAAAAATAAAAATAAAAATAAAAATAAAAATAAAAATAAAAATAAAAATAAAAATAAAGAAAATAATTATTTCCTTGTTTATTATTAAATATTTTTATTTATGTTTTACAATATTAATTTTTTTATTTATTTAATTTTTTTTTTTAGAAGTGAATTTGTTTTAAAGATTTAATTTTATCTTTTTTTTTTTTTTTTTTTTTTTTTTTTTTTTTTTTTTTTTTTTTTTAATGTATATATATATTACTAAAATGCAATTATTTTAAATAAATGTTTTGCTATGATACTTTAATAATATATAACTTCATATATGATTAGAATTAAATAATATTAATTTATCCCAAATAAATTAAGAAGATAATTAACGAATACCACCACCTACAATAGATTCAACCTTACAGACACCACCGTTACAAGTAAACTTGTGAACAGTATTATCTGGAGCAATCCAAACACATTCCTTGTCTTCATTGGTCTTGAAACCTGGTTGAATAGATTCAAAAATCTTCTTTTTTGGATTTAGTTGCTTTTCTGGAGTACCATTGAAATTACCAATAGTTACCTTATCACCTGGTTTGGAATTTTCTGGTGGAGTAACAAATTCAACTTTAGTACCATCAACACTAGTAGCACATAAAACCATAGCATGAGACTTAATACCTCTCATAGATACTGGCTTTAAGTTACATAAAAGAACAACAGTTCTATTTATTAAATTTTCAACTGGCATAAATTTAACTAAACCAGATACTACAGTTCTAATAAAAATATTAAAAATAATTAATAAATAAAAATTTTTATATAATTTAAACATTAACTACAACAATTAGCCTTACCTTGGTTCATCTTCTCCAACATCGACAGATTCAACATAAAGAGAATCAGCTTGTTCATGCTTACGAGCTTCAATAATATGACCAACTCTAATATCTAACTTAGATGGATCTGGACCAGTTTCAGCAGAAGGTTCAGCTGGTTTCTTTTCCTTTTTTTCTTTTTTCTCTTTCTTTTCTTTCTTATTCTTTTTATCATCCTTAACTTCCTTCTTAGTTTCTTCTTTTTTTTCCTTTTTATTCTTTTTATCATCCTTAGCTTCTTTCTTGGTTTCTTCTTTTTTATCTTTTTTATCTTTTTTATCCTTCTTATCAGCTTTTTCCTATAAAAATAATTTTTATTAAATTGAATTAGTCTAAATTAATTTAATCAAGCATATATGGTAAAATATTTTACAAAGATTTACCTTCTTTGAAATTTGTGGAGCATTTAAATTAATTGAAACTAAATCAAAAGTAATTTTTGGCTTAATTTCGTGAACTAAATTTTGAATTAAATCAAAGTATCTAGTAACATTTGGAATTAAAAAACGCTTTTCAGTTGATAAAGCACAAATGTATGAATATAAATTAACATAATTAAAAACATCAGCTAAGGTAAAGTAGTTTGAAACAATAAAAACTTTAGTAGAAAGAGTTTTGTTTAATTTCTTTTTTTTTTTTTTTTTTTTTTTTTTTTTTTTTTTTTCATCATAAAGAATTTAATAGATTATGAAATTTAATTTTATAATAAAAAATATATATATATATATAAATAAATGTAATTAGAATAAAATATATTTTAATAAAAAGATTTAAATAATATATTTTGCAATATTAAATATTTACTTCAATAATCGGAGCCTTGTCCTTAGCTTCCTTGATTGTTGATTGAGCATATGAAATCCATTGTTGAACTTCAGCCTTATCATTATCAGTTAAACCTAACCAATCATTAAATTTACCAGATTGTTGAACAAGATATTGACAAATAGTATTAGTTCCTTCAATAATGGTACCATCTTCAATTTGTAAAGAGGCCTTTAATTATATTTTATTTTAAATTCATATGTTTATTATATATATATAATAAATTAATGAAATAAAATAATAGTAAAAAAAAAAAAAAAAAATTTACAATCAATTAAACAATTTATTATTAGTTCAATACTGCTTATTTTCTTATTTTTTATTTATTTTTATTTTATTTCTATTTTGTTATTTTAAATATTTACAGTTTGGTCATCAACAAAAGTGACCTTAGATTTGTCAAAATCGACTAAATCAGCAATAATATCAATAATCTTGTTTGATGAATTATATTTAAGAGACATTTTTAATAATGATTCTTTAGTTTGGTATAATTATATAATATTATAATTAACAAAACTTAAACTACAAATTTTATACTCTTTAATAATTATTTAAGCAGTTTATATTAATTTTTTTTTTTTTTTTTTCAAAATCTATAATGAAAAAATTATATCTTGAAATTTATTGGTCAAAGCCACTGAGTAAATTGATTAACCATAAATGTAAAATAAATTTTTGAAGTAAAAATTATATATATATATATATATATTTTTAATCTTATTTAAATTATTGAAAAATTATTTACATATTTTATAAAAACTTTTATAACATGAATATTTCTGTTTTTCTTTTATAATTCTATTATATATATTACAAAAATTAAATTTAATTTTTCAATAAAAAATATATAATTAAATATTTTTATATCATCTTTAAAATTTAATTATTAATAATAAATGATATTAAATCTATGTATATTTCTAAAATTAAAATAATAAAATTTGTACAAATGAAAGTTAGAAATAAAAATTAAAAAAATAAATAAATAAATAAATAAATAAATAAATAAATAAATAAATAAATAAATAAATAAATAAATAAAAATAAAAATAAATAAGAATAAAAATAAAAATATAAATAAAAATATATAAAAATGAAAAATAAAATATGATATTTATTTATATATTCATTAAATTTAATTATTTTCATTATAACCTTTTTTTTTTTATAAATATAAATTTTATTATGAGTGGTAGCACTTTTAAAAATTTATAAATGATCGAAATAATAATGTATTTAATTTAATTTCATTATTTATCATTATATATAAAAATTTTATATTTAATAAATGAACAATATGGATGAGATATGTAAGATAAGTTGGTTACATGCCGACAGTTATCAACAAATATATATGCAACTATTTATGCTGATGTTTAATCGATATAACAATAGTAATAATAATAAAATAATAATAATTAAAGGTTATTAATGAATTATTTAAAGGATTTCTAAAAATTATTATTATTATTTTGCATTATTTTGCATTATTTTTTATTATTTATTTATTTATTTATTTATTTATTGATTGATTCATTTAAATAAAATTCACTCAGTTTAAACTCAAAAGGTTACACTTGTTTCATGTTTATTTAAAATTATTACTCGACGTTATTATCAATTTAATTTTTTAATAAATATTATAAATTACATTTGATATTTTAATGGTATATTTAACCAATTAAGAGTCTCGTCTGACTCTTAAAAAGGTTCTTAGCAAAAGAATTGTTTGCCTGACATAATATTATGCCAAAGGAAAAAATTGGAATATTAAATTATAATAAAAGTTATTCATTATTTTAATTTAAGAAATACTATTGAAATTGATTGAACATTTGAAATGATCAAAATTGCAAAATTAAAAAAAGCCTAAAAATATGAAAGAAGAGAATTATAACAAGTAAAATAAAACTCCTAAAATCAAAAAATATTAATTTAATAGAGAAAAACACAATTAAGCGTATATAAGAACAAATTATATATCTTCATACTCCTATAGAAACTCTTAATTGAAATTATAATTTAATATTTTAACAAATAAAACTCTAGATTATTAATAACATACTATATTTATAGGAATCTACTCTGTGATATCTATTCCCACCCCATGAATATGTCATAATTATAAACTCTAAATTCCTTACTCTTAACAATTATAATATCCAAAACACAGATATATGATTATCAAGTATAATTTCAATAATTATTTTGAAAGTTATACATTGTTAAACAAAAAATATTAATTATATAGTTTTTATCAAGTTTATAAATGTTTATTAAACATATAATCAGGAAATTATCAAAGTATGAATAAATGTAGAAATAATTTATAGAGTTTGTTTTTTTGTTAAGCTTAATTACTATAAGTCATTTTTTCTTAACAACAAAATTATGTTAGAATAAACAAGAATTATTTATTGGAAAGTTCAGATTCACAATTTTTAAACGAATATCAAAATTCATTAAAGAAAAAGAGAAAACAGACAATAGAAAATAGAAAAATAAAGTATAAAAACTTAAAAGTTAAATTTCATATTTGAAATAAGTATTTTTACATCATTATTATTTAAAGAGCAGATATGTAAATAGTCTTATTTTTATGATAATGTGTGTTCAAGATTATTATATTCACTATTAAAATTTGATAGCGAAATATTGTAATGTTTCTCAATACAGAATTAATTTCTATAAAAGAAAATATATATAAAATGTTAAAATTAAAATATAAAAAAATAATAAAATTAAAGATACGATTCTTTCAAATACTAAAATCTTTTAAAATTTTTGTGTAACATGTAATTATGGAATATACATTTTTTATTTTGTTTTTTTTTTTTAAAAAAAAATAAACGTAAAATATTAATAAATTATTAATATTATTAAACATTTATAATTATGTTTAGATGTATAATTTTTATAAAATAATGTCATTGTTCATATGTTCCTTATTAAAATATAAATATAAATTATGCACCTCTTAAAAAAAAAAACATTTATAGAGATTTTGTTAAAAAAATGAAAAAGTAAATATATAATTTATATTATTTATAATTAATATATTAATTATAAAGTTTATTAAATAATATGATTCATTGTACAATTGTATGAAAAAATGTATTTACAAAAAATTTAAATATTTTAATAAAGTTTCATAAATAATTATTTTTAAATATTTACCTTTTTTTTACATTTTTATTAAACATTCTTTAATGTTAAAAAAAATATTATTTATAATATGAATGACTTATAGTATACAACAAAAAAAAATATTGTTTTTTTCTTTTTTACTTTCTTTTATTAAACTATTATAAAATATAAAATTATTTTCAATATAATAATAAAAATTTATAATATTAATCAATTCTGTAGTATATAAAATCATTTCCAACATATAAATATTAAAAAATATATAATGTATATTTTAGTTGATATAAACTTAAATAATTGAAATTATAATTTATAATTATTTATTAATTATTTTCATAATATTATATAAATATCGATATAAATATATATAATAAATTTAAACAGAATTTTATATATATATATAATAAATAATAATTGAAAAAAATAAATGAAATTATCCTTAAAGTAATTGAACGCAAATATTAAAAAAAAAAAACAATAAAATAATAGAATTTTGATATTCTTAGTTCTATATATATATATATATATATTTAAAAAGAAAAACAAATATTTACCTTTAGAAAAAAAATACAAAAAACAAAAATTGTTTAATAAATTCTCTATTTATCTTTGAAAATATTTTTGTTTTATAAATGTTTATTTTTATTTAAATTTAATATATATTGATTTCAAATGTCTCGGCAAGTATCATCGGTTTCTTTAGATAAATTTTCAATTGGTCAAAGAGTTGAAACTCCAGGTGGTAATGGTATTGTTCGTTTTATAGGCACGACACAGTTTGCATCAGGTAATTGGATTGGTGTGGAATTAGAAAAACCAACGGGAAAAAACAATGGATCTATTAATGATGTTGAATATTTCTCTTGCAAACCATTACATGGTGTTTTTGTTAGACCAACATCAGTTAAAATATTAGCGGTAATAATTATAAATTTAATAAAAAATAAATTTAATTATAATTATAAATATTTTTATATTATAATTTATAATATTAAAAAAATTTTCTATAATATAATTCAAAAATGATATGTATTATATAAATAAATAAATAAATAAATAAATAAATAAATAAATAATTAATTGATGTTATCAATATAAATAAATATTAAAATAATTAAATAAATGAAAATTATTTTTACATAATGAAATTAGTCGAAATCACCAGAGAATTCATCAAGAAGAACTTCACGTATTTACTCAACAGGTTCTAGAACATCTCCAGGAACTAGAACACCCACTGGTTCAAAAACACCTACAGGTTCAAGAACACCAGTTGGAAATAAATCTCCGGTGCATTCTCCAATAAAATCTCCAACATCCTTGAAAAGAGCTTCAATACAGAAAACACCATCGACTGAAGGAAGGCGTGGATCAATATCTAGACTTCCATCAAGAAATAATAGATTATCTTTAAAATTGGATGGTGATAAATTACCAAACATGAGTGCATTAAAAGAAGACCGTAGGAAGAGTATGAGAGCAGATTTAGTTATAACTAATCACCACTCAAAATTGGAAAAAGAGCAAAATGAACCAATAATAGAAGAAGATAGTAAATTAAAAGAAGAAAATGTTACAAATAATACTCCTCAAGAAGAAGGTGTCAGCCCAACAACTATTGAAAAAAACAATATTTCAGTGAATTCAATAAAAGAAGAGAATAATGATTCGTTAAATTCAATAAAAGAAGAAAATAATAATTCATTGAATTCAATAAAAGAAGAAAATAACAATTCATTAAATTCAATAAAAGAAGAAAATAATGATCCATTAAATTTAATAATAGAAGAAAAATTTAATAATGATAATGATTATGATAATATTATTAATGATGATAATGATAAAATCAACAATGATGATATTGTTAATATTAAGGATAATAATAATAATATTTCGAATGCGCATATTGATGATGATAATTCACTGAATATAATTCAAGAAATAAATGACAATCAACAAGTTTCCAAAATTCATGAAAATGAACAGGATCAAGCAGAAGATAATGATTATTCTATAGTATCAACTAGGGTATCAAATGAGGATAATCAAATTCAAAATGTAGAAATAATTAAACATAATGAATCAATACGAGATATGGAAAATTCATCTATTAAAGAAATAATTGAAGAAACAATACGGGAACAACAATCAGTTGCTTCAATAACACCTGTTGTTAATATGGATAATGTAATAAAATGAAACGTTTAGTTTTTAATATATATTTTGAATATGCTAGTGCTATTTTATATTAATTAGATTATAATTATTATGATGAAAATTAAAATATTGTATATATCATATATATACCATTAGATGATATCGATGGAAAAGTATAATGAACTTAAATCAAAATATGAAGAAATGGAAGAACGCTTAGATGTTATGAGTGAGTTTAAAGAAAAATATTTGGCATTAGATGTTAAACATACAGCTGAACTTCGCGAAAATAAGAACAACGAAATTGAATTGGAAAGAGCAGCTTTAGCTAAAGCTAAATTAACAAGTAATGTTTAATTAATGCTGCATATATGAAATTAATTTTTCATATTTTATTTATCTTTTTTTTTTTTTTTTTTTTTTTTTTTTTTCATTTTTCTTTATTTTTTTTTTTCATTTTTCTTTATTTTTTTTTTTCATTTTTCTTTATTTTTTTTTTTTTTTTTTTAGTATTAATTAATAATTATGTAATAAATAATTATTTAATATATGATTATATATATGTATAATAGGTACATTATTTGATGCTCAGAAAGAATTAGCCGATGTTAAAAAACAATTACAAGAATTACAAATGAATAATGAAAAACTTGAAGTACAACAAATTGATTTAATGGAATCTTTAGAAATGATGACATTAGATAAAGAAATGGCTGAAGAAAAGAGTGAAAGTCTATTACAAGAATTGGAAATTGCGAAGGAAAAAATCGAAGAATTAAGTCTTGATTTAGAAGTATTGAAACAAGAATCTGGTAAATAACAAAAATAATTTAAATTGAATACTATATGCCTAATTCTCATGATTAATTAATTGTATTCTTATTCTTATTCTTATTCTTATTCTTATTATTCTTATTATTATTATTATTATTGTAATCTCTGAATTTTTAACGAATAATAGCTCAATTTAACGAAGAAATTCAATTAAGACAAGATATCCCAAAGGAAAAAAATGCAATTGAAGTAGTTCAATTAGAAAAACAGAATGAAAGATTAAAAACAGCTTTGATTAAGTAAATAAATATTATTAAAAGAAATTATATACATATTTAATATTTTTATAATAATTAATATATTTTATTATTTAATATAGATTACGTGATGTTACTATAACTCAAGAAAATGAATATAAACTTCGAATTCAAGATTTAGAAGATGAAATATCATTATTATCTGAAACTAAATGTAACTGATTTTATGAAAATAATTTATCTAATTAATAATTAATATAATGTATAATATTATACAAAATTTATTAATTTAATTAAATTAATTTTAATAGTTGATCATGATCAAATAAATAAACAACTTGAAGATGCAAACAAACAGATTGAAGAATTAAAACAATTGGTTAATGATGCAGCAGGAGCAGAAGATATGGTTGAAAAATTAACTGAACAAAATTTAGATTTGAATGAAGTTAGTATAATTTTATTAAAAATATATATATATATATATATAAGGCAAATAAATACATAAATTAATAATTAATTATAAATAATAATAATAATGATAATAATAATAACAAAAAAAAAAAAAAAAAAAAAAAAAAAAAAAAATTAATCATTAATAATTCATTTTTTTTATATTTATTAATTTTTTATATTTATATTTTTCTTTAAAATACAATATATATATTATTATTAATTTTAAAAAAGAAAATTAATGAAATGAATGAAAATATTGAAGAATTAGAAGCCTTAAAAGAATTAAATGATGCACTAGAAGAAACGCATATTGATAACGAAAAGCAATTACAAGATGAAATTGGTATGTATTATAAGCAATAAGTTATAAATATTTTAATTATTAAAAAATATTTTTTTATGTTAATTTATTGTAATAATTATAATTTTTAGAATTAAAGGATTATATTATTAAAGAAAAAGAAGAAGATGTAAAAGTTGCATATGAAACTATAAAAGATTATGAAAATACAATTTATCAATTTAGAACTTTAGTGAAGAATCTTCAAAAGTATGAATTTAATTAATATTCATATAAAATTCAATAATTATTATCATACTTATAATTAAAGGATATATTGATCGTACATTTAATATTATTTAACTTTAGTGATTTGAATGATTTAAGAAATAAAGAAGCTTCGCAAGAAGTTAAAAACGAATATTTAAGTAGTCAGACTCAAAATATGATGAGCTTAAATATTCAGTTACAAAATTCTGTAATGAAAGCACAATCTAAAGCTGTAGAATTAGACCTAAAAAAATTAAATTTAGAACAAGCAAACGATCACCTAAATTTAATTATGGTATTTAATCAAATTAATTTTAAATTTTCAGTATAATTGTGGTTATAAATAAATATAAATTAAAAAAAAAAAAAAAAAAAAAAAAAAAGAAATAATAATAATAATAATAATATATTTTTATTCAATTAATAATTAAAGGCGTATTTACCTGAATCATTCTATTCAAATGAACACGATTCAATTTTGACAGTACTAATGTTTAAGAGATTATCATTTAAAGCTGATATTATTAAACGTCACTTTGATGAATCAAATCAATTGAATATGTCAAATGTGGTTGATTTTGAAGAAAAATCTAAATCAATTGAGGTAATTTATTATTTATATTAAATAATAATTTATAAATTCTGATATATATTTATAGAATTTATTTTTATAAAATATAATAAATAAAAACATTCAATTTGTTAAACTTTATCTAATAAAATATCTTATTGAAAATTAGATTTGTCAAATTATTTCATTATTTTCATCATTGGCAAAACAATTTGTTAATTACATAGAAGAATGTTCTGTTGAAGAATTTTTACAATTAGGTAATCTATGTCATGAATTAACAGGAACTGAAACAAGGTATTATTTTAATTTATGATAAAAAAAAAAATGGATATAAATTACTTATGAAATTTTTTATGCTTATTTTTATTATTATTTTTTTTTTAAAAAATATTTTAAAAAATAGATTAAATCATGTTATTGATATTATAAAAGATGATAAAACTCAAGAAGTTATTAAACTTCAGGATATAAATAAATGTACAGATCAATTAATTGTATTAGCCGATAAATATATACCATTAGAAAGTAGATTTATTTCAGTTATAATTGAATATTATATTGAAGATATTGAATTGACAACAAATCAGATATTTAATGAATTTGCTAAATTAAATAGTTACTTTGAAATTGATAAGAATGGTTAATATTTATTAATATTTATTGTTTTAAAATTTTATTATTTTATATATTAAATAAGAGACCTAATGCAAAAATGTTCACAATATAATAATTATGATATGAATTATAGATGAAAATATTGTAAGTCAAATGAAAGCAATAAGTAAAGAATTTTTAAGGCCAGTCGATGATATTTTAGAAAAAATTAAGGAGATTAAATTATATTCAAAGTATAATTTTCATTATTATTATAATCACTATAAATTGTTTCATTAAAAATATATATTTTAACATAAAAGTTAATATATTAAAATTAATAAAAATATTATAAAAGGAAATACGAAAAGAGAATTACTGAATTAAATGAAAAATCGGAAACTTTGTCTAAAGGTGTTTTAGATGATTTGAAAAATACTAATGAATCAATTGCTCTGGTTCAAAAATTTTGTAAAAAGGTAATATCAATAAATTTATATAATTTTTATAATTATATTTAATAATTAATAATTATACATATTTATTTATTTTGTAAAATTTAATATAAATAGCTAACCATGTCAATTAAACAAGCTTTAGATGAAAAACTTGAGGACAATATTGTTATTCAATTTGAAGAATTAACTAAGATTCTTTCAACAATTACAAGTGATATTTTCTATGTTACAGATAATCCATATTGGACAGGCTTAAGAAATATGATTGGAAAGATTATTGAAGACTTAGGTTTAATCAATGAAAAGTTTTCAAATGATAGTGATGTAGAAGAAGGTAAGAATAATGATGCTATTGTAAAGTTGTCAATATTTTAAATACATAAATATAATAAATATAATAAAGAATGTGAATCATTAATAATATCATTATTGTAATATTTAATATTTTAGTCACAAAGAATGCATCACCATGGGATGAAAGATCAAAAGAAGTTAAGAAAGAATATTCATTAAATGTTGAAATTAAAAAAAAATTAGAAAAATTAAATGCTGAAAAGATTAAACTGGTTGAAAATAGTATTATGAATGTAAGTAATTAAAATAAGGCTTTTAGTTGTTAAGTTGAAGCTATTTTGTTATTATTAAATTTATTATTATTGTAATAATTTATTTAAATTGTAATTTTTAATAAAAATTAAATTTACTTTAATTTTTTTTAAATAATTTTGATATTATAGGAAAAAATAAAGACCGAATTAAGGGAAAAAATCAAATTCTTAGAAGAAAAGAAAGCTTCTGAAAGTGAAAAATCCAATGAAAGGATAAGAGGACTTGAGGAAGATTTGAATAAGAGGATAGAGTATGAAAAGGAAACTAATAGTTTAATTAATGATTTACAACGTGAAAATAATGCACTTGATAGTACTATAAGAGAACAAAGAATGAAATTAAAAGAATATGAAAATAAGGTTGGTGTTATTTCTAAAGAAGATACGTTTATTCCAACTACTATTGTAACAAAGTCTGTTAATACTAATCAAGGAAAATTGGTAAATTAATATAATATGAATAAAAAATTAATATGATAATTAATAATTTCATATAATTAATATTAAATATATATACATATATTTATTTATATATATATATAATATAAAAAAAAAATAAAATGAAATAATATATATATATATATATATATACTAATTTATAAATAAAAATAGGTTGAATCTCTTCGTTATTCCATTGAATATTTAAGAAAGCAAAATATTAAACAAAGATATAATGAAAATATGAAAAATGCAATTCAATTATTTAATTATTCTGATGAATTAACAAAGAAGTCATTAAAAATAATGGCAAAAAATGATGAAACTCAAAAAGTAATATATAACTTATATAAGGAATCATCAATACTTCAAAAGGTATTGTATAAGAAGTATGAATATGAGAAATCAATATTACTAAAATAATTTAAAAAAAATCATTTTCTTTATTTTTGAATTTTATTAATTATTGTTATACTTTAATAATAGAATATTCAACAGTTGAGTACAAAACCTAGGGTTGTTGATATATCAAAAATTAATGGTATTAGTAATAAAAACAGTTGGATTTCTTGTAAATATGATCCACAATTACAAATATCTGAACATAATAAGGAATGTATATATTATCAACAATTCCAAGAAAATATACAGGATAAAATTGAAAAATTAAAAAGAAATATTTTATGTCAAACTACTGTTAGTGTTTATTTTAATATTAATATAATAATTATAATATTTTTCTATAAAAAATTATAATTTATTAAAAAAAATTTCATTTTGTCAAAACTTTAAATAATTAAATTATAGGAAAAGGTTCCAAAAATAAATGAAAATGATATGGTTAAATATTTAGGTAGTGTTCATGTAGCTTCTAATGAACTATTAAAAACTAATAATGTAAGAAAAGTCGTTTTTACACATCATTCCCAATTTCAAAAAGTTCATGATATTTTCTCTGTATAATTTATAAAAGTATAAAGAAAGTTTTTTTTTTCTCTTTAATTATTTTTATTTATTAATATTCTTTTAATTACAATTTTTTTTTTTTTTTTTTAATTAAATATATATATATATATATTTTTACAAATAAATAAATAAATAAATAAATAAACAATAAATAAATAAATAAATAAACAATAAATAAATAACCAATAAATAAATAAATAAATAACCAATAAATAAATAAATAAACAATAAATAAATAAATAAACAATAAATAAATAAACAATAAATAAATAAATTAATTAAATGAAATTTAATAAATAAAATTAAATAAGAGAATCTGATTAAATAAATAACTATGTAATTAAAAAAATATTAAATATTAAAATATAATATATAAAATAAATAAATATAAAAATAAAAACGTATATTTATAGTTATTATTATTGATACATTATATCATTAATATTTGTAAAATTTTATTCAAAGTGTATATAAAATAATTAATTGATAAATAATAATAATATTATTATTATTTATTATTTAAATTGAGTTTCTAATTAATAATTATTTTAATGATTTTCATCCTTTGTTTTGTTAATCATTTATTATTATTATTATTATTTATATTATTACCAAAGTTATCATTATTATTATTATTTATATTATTACCAAAGTTATTATTATTATTATTTATATTATTACCAAAGTTATTATTATTATTATTATTTATATTATCACTAAAATTATTATTATTATTAATATTAGTACCTAAATTAACATTATTATTTATAATATTACTAAAGTTATTATTATTACTATGATTATTATTAATATAATTATTATTATAATTTTTCATTGCTAATGCTATTGCCTCTTCTTCTAACTTTATTTTCTCTTCATATGTTTTTCTTCTTTTTTCTTCAAATACACCCAAATATCTTCTACATTTCAATTCTTTTGGTAAATATTCTTGTTCCACAGGCTCTTCATAATCTGGATTATATTTGTAACTAATAATTATTAATATATATATATATATTAAATTTAATACATTTATCTTAAACTTAAGATAAAATTAAACATAGAACATAAAAATTAAATATACCTTTCTCCATAATCAAGTTTTTCCATCAATGATGTTTGAGTATTTCTATATAATTTAAAAATTTTAATTTTATATATATATTATATAATATAGAAATTTATTTCATTATAAATTACTTTACCTTAAATGTATTGGAACAGGATATTCAATTTCTTGTTGAATAACATCCTTAACCATAGCTAAAGCTTTATATACTTCTACACTCTTAGGTGCCCGACTCATATATACGGCCGTATGTGCTAATATAACATCACATTCGGGCATTCCAATAAATTGACATGCCTGATAACAACTAGTTGCAAGTGTTAATGCATAATTATCGCCAAAACCAATATCTTCACTTGCTATTCTAATCAATCTCCTAGCTATATATAAAGGATCCTATGAATAATATATTATTAATATAAATATATTATTTAGAAAAAAAAAGCGTATATAGTACAATAAAAAAAAAAAATAACATACTTCTCCTCTATATATCATTCTTCCTAACCAATAAAGAGTAGCATTTTCATCACCACCTCTTATACTAAAAAAAAAAAAAAAAAAAATCGAAATTAATTATTAAAAAAATATTTTATACTTATTATACTTATATATTTATATATAAATTTTTATAATTATTTTATAAATACCTTTTATGAAAAGCACAAATTAAGTCATAATGTTCTGTTGTATAATTATTATTATTATTATTATTATTATTATTATTATTATTATTATTATTATTATTATTATTATTATTATTATTATTATTTAATAAATATTATTAACTAAAAAAAAAAAAAAAAAATGTATTAATATATATAAAATATATATAAAGAATACCTTCTCTATTTTTATCATATAAATAATGTGCTTTTTGAAAAGACATTTTTATAATTTCTTTTGTTATTTCATTCTTTGAATTATCTGATAAAATAAAATTTATTGATGTATCCAATATCTAATCAATTGAAAATATTAATAAAACATATATATAATGTTATTTTAAAGATTACATTAATTATTAATACTATTATTACTATTTTAAATTTTACATTTAATGAATGCCTTGCATCACCATCGGACAAATTTGCTATTAATTCGATAATTTCTTTATCCATATATATAACGTTTTTTTCTTTATATAATTCTTTTGAAGGCTTAAAATCATTATTTGATGAATTTGAGTTGCCATCTTTAATATTCATAATATTTCTATCAGAATTTTCTTTAATTTGTAAGGTTTTTCCAAATAACTCTAATTTTATTTTTGCTGCACGTTCTACTATCGACATCATAGTTATTTTATTTAATTTTTTCAATTGAAATACTCTACATCTGCTTAATAGAGCACTATTTAATTTAAATGAAGGGTTTTCCGTTGTAGCACCAATTAAAATAAAAGAACCATTTTCTACCAATGACAATAATGAATCCTGTTGAAGTTTATTATATTTATGAATTTCGTCTATAAATAATATGGCTTTTTTACCTGTTATTTTTAAATAATTTGCACATTCTTCAGAAGCATTTTTTAATTCTTGAAAAGAATGTAATGCGCCCCTAATTTCTTTGTAAAATGTTTTATAATGATTTGCAATAACTCTTGCTAAACATGTTTTTCCTTATTTAATTTTTAATTTTTATTTATTATTTATTATTTTTATTATTTATTTTATTTTATTTTATTTTATTTTAAAAGATTAGAAATAAAAATTATATTATTAATTATTAGAAATAATATAATAAATATTAGAAATAACATTTTTAAAAATATTTTTAAAATTGAAAATTATAACAATAAATTCATATTTTATATCTTTTAATAAATACCAACACCAGGTGGTCCCCATAATATTAATGAAGGAATTCTATTTTCCATTATTAAAGTTTTTAAAATTGATTTTTCACCAATTAATTCTTCTTGACCGAAATAATCTTTAAGAGTCTTTGGTCTAACTAATTCTGCTAGTGACAGTCGTTTTTTATCTTTATTTGCAACACTACTGTTGTTACTTTTGGTTTGACTATCATATTTCTTATACATATCAAAATGTGGGAAAATATCATTTTCAATAGGTATTTCTTTAAATTTATTATTAACATTATTGCTAATAATAATATTATTTTTATTATTATTATTATTATTATTAATGTTATTATTAATATTATTATCAATAATGTTATTATTATTAATAATATTATTATCAATATTGTTATTATTAATATTATTATTATTAATATTATTATTATTAATATTATTATTATTAATATTATTATTATTAATATTATTATTGTTAATATTATTACTAATAATATTATTGCTAATGCTATTATCGTTAATATTATTATTGTTAAAATTGTTATTGTTAAAATTATTATTGTTAATATTATTATCGGGAATATTGTCAGTGTTAATGTTATTATTAATAGTATTATCATTAATATTATTATTTTCTGAATATGTCGATTTAAATTGATTTAATGAATGATTAGATATTTTATTATTTAAGGTATTATCAACATTTGATTTTCTTTTAAAATTGCCAAAAAGTGTTGATTGCACAGTTTTTTTCCTTTCAACAGATTTAGGACTAAGATATATATGATTCGAATTATTTTTTTGAAATTTACTTGTTATTAATACATCGCCATTACTATTTACATTTCTATTATCTCCATCTTTTACAAGACTTATAACTGTTCCATCCATTTTAACAATATTATATTGACAATTACTTTCTAAATGGGCTTTAATACCTTCTTCAGTAATAAATTGTTTACATATAGGGCATTTAATACGTATATTATTCATTTTTATATTAATAAAGTTTATTTTATTATATTAATATTCTATATTCTTTATTCTATATTCTTTATTCTCTATTTTATATTCTAAACTTTCTATTCTGTATACTTTATATTTTATATTCTATATAATTGTATAGTTAACATAAATTATAATTAATTATTTTGTATTTTTTAAATACTTATTTAAAAACTTTTTTTTAATGATTATTAATTAAAAATTAAAATTTAAAATTTAGGTTGTACAATTTAAAAAATCATTGTCCATTAAATACTAATAAATATTTATTAGAATTCACACTTCAAATTTCGTAATTTCAAAATTTTATTTATTATTTTATTAATATTTTTATTTATTTATTTATTTATAATTATAGTTAACTACTTTTTTTAATAATTATTTTTAATATTCTTTTTTATATATATTTTTACTACATAAATTTTAATTATGTCACAATTATATTTTATGTGTTATTACATAAATGTTTTATGTACGTCATACATGCGCCATATTACAATTTATATAATAGTTGATATCTTAATAATTTATAATATTTATACATAAAATTTATATATGTTATTTTGTTTAATAACAAGAATAATATTCATATATTAAACTTTATCTCTAACAATATTTTTATCATAAAAGTTATTTTAATCAATTAAATTTAATATTGTAATTAATAAATTTTTGCAATTTTGATTAATTTTTTTTTTTTTTTATAAATTTAAGACTTTTGTCTCCCTCATATGTTAATATGGGTGTATGATTAACTGCCATACCAGTACGGCGTCGGCGCTCTCAACTCCCCATATGCAAAGAAACTCCATATAGAAGCACCCTACGTGTTCCTCAAAGGGAAAGCAGAGCCCACTATAGGTGGCGTCCTTGCCATCCCAGAGGAGCTGGACACTGTAATCCTCCCAGACAAGGCTTACGCAATGGGATTCTTAAAGTGTTAGAAATATAGAAAACATACCTACATGAGTATCCTTTAACCCCTAACCTTTCAGGAAAAACCCAGAGGGAGGAATCGTGAAGATTTAATACTTATGGAGGACGATCCAGAGACCTTTGGTATGATAAATCAACGACTTAACAATCCAGGATAAGAACTGGTGCAATTTTGATGAACAACTGATAATTTTCATAAGTATTATAATAGTTACAGCTCAGGGTAATAATTGTTTAGATTTTGATATATTTTATATTTTGTAAATTTTTTAATAAAACATATTATTTTATTTAAATTTAAAGTCAATATGTCTATATAGTAATATGCTATATAGATATATAATATTAATAATAATAAATATTTAAATTGTTTAGTTTAATAAAAATTTATTTATAATAAACTTTAATAATTAGAATTATTAAATTAATAATATTCAAATATACAAATAAGTTTCTACACATATTTGTTTTATATCAGAAACTTCCTGTTAGAATTGAACTATATAATTTAAATAAAATATTTTATAATAAATAATAAATAAATAATAAATAATAAATAATAACAAATAATAAATATAAAAAATAATAAATAATAAATAATAAATAAATAATAAATAAATAAATAAACAAATAAATAAATAAATAAATAATAAATAATAAATAATAAATAAATAATAAATAAATAAATAAACAAATAAATAAATAAATAATAAATATTAAATAAATATTAAATAAATAAATAAATAAATAAGTAAATAAATAAATAAATAATAAATAATAAATAAATATTAATATCAATATTATAATATTATAATATAGTTTTTTAATTATTAATATCAATATCAATATTATATAGTTTTTTAATTATTAATATAAATATCAATATTATATAGTTTTTTAATTATTAATATCAATATCAATATTATATAGTATTTTTTTTATTAATATCAATATCAATATTTTATATAGTTATTAATTTCAATATCAATATCAATATTTTATATAGTTATTAATTTCAATATCAATATCAATATTATATAGTTTTTAATTATAAATATCAATTTTATATAATTTTTTTATTTTATTAAAATTTTAATAATAAAATAAAATGTTACAATATGTGAATTATATATTAAATGAATCTAGAATAATTAATTAAATGTAATCTAGAACAAGCCACATTTTAGTATTTAAATAGTTAAATAGATGTAAATTTCATTATGTTGAACATCGCTAATTACCTATTAATATTTATCATAAATAACCTCATTAATAAAACTTCATATAAAATAACAGATTAAGAGTCTCATTAACTCTAATCAAGAAAACAAAATAATGTTTTCATTATTTTGTTAACTACCGAATTATGCTACTCAGCCGGACACGATCCAACGTCTCTCTATCAGCCAGATATAAAAAATGTTAAGAAAATTTTTCAAGATCTCGAAATTCAAAATTTGAAATTTTGAAATTCTGAAATTCTGAAATTCTGAAATTGAAATGATTTGAGATTAAAAAAAAAAAATAAAAAAAGAAGAAAATAAAAAAGAAGAAAATAATAGTTCATCAAAAGATAATAAACGTTTATAGTAAAATATTATGAATTTAATGATAGAGAGAAAAGCGATAAAAAATACTTTATATTTATTTTCGATGGTTTTACCGGATAATGAAAATGAAGAAACTATTAAACCAAAATATACTGCAGAATTACCAATAATAACTTCAAAATTTTGTGGTGTAAGAGTTTTGTACTACTAGAATCATTAGAAGGAAATAAAATTTCTTGTTCAATAGGTTATGCTATTAAAATACATGATTATTTTTTTGGAGGAAGAGTCGGTGATAAAGAAACTTGTTCAATAAGTGAATATGGTAATAAATTTTCTGATAGACTTTTTAATATAACGAATGAAAATTAGTGTAATAGTCAACACACGAAAAGTGAAGCCGTGGACCTTCAACCATGTGGTACTGAACATCCAATATTTGAAGAAAATTTTTAGTATTATACAATGCTATAATTTATTATTGAAAATTGTTTATGGGCATACGTCAATTACAAAAATCCCGAAAATAATCGTCATGAAATTCGTTATTACAATGGTAAAAATCACGGAAATACCAAATATCCAATTATTACTGATGAGGTTCAAGATTACATTAATATATATAAATATAGCTAATCAACTATTCATATTTATCATAAATAACTTCTTTAATAAAACTTCATATAAAATAACAGATTAAGAATCTCATTGACTCTTAAAGGGAATTTAATAAAAGCCCTTTTAGCCGGAAGCACTAAAAATCAATTAGGGAAAACTTACAAATATATTTTATTATAAGGATATTGCCATTAAGTCAACTTAATGAATTAAGAAGAAATAAAGTTTAATTTTTAAATTTAAAATTAAATTGATCAACTTTAAAAAAAAGGTAATCTAGAGTCTAAAGAGGGAAGAAAAAGAAATTAACAAGCTAAATAAAAATTAAATATACTAGAGTAAGTGTAACAAGAGGACATAAATACAGAGGTTTTATAAAAAAAGCATACTATTTTAAAATGTAAACATAGGATTTGCCAATAAAGCCTGTATTTCTAATAATTCAGACCAGAATAAAGATGATACTTGTATTTACGATCCTATCGACACAGAAATAAATGATAAACCCGATCTCGATTACCCAGATACTGATAATAAAGAAATTTCTGATAATAACTTCAACTCAAGTTATATTAACAAAATAAAATATAATTCTTTCCTAAATATTTTCAGTATATTTATAGTATTCATTATTTGCCAATTACATATTACATTTTTAGAATTTTCAATATTTTGTCAACTTTTCATAAAATTACTCCTTATGTCATTTTATAAAATATTCATTTAATTACTATACATTTAATTCAATACTCAAAACTATAAATACTTGTGGACAGAGAAAAGAAATAAACATAGAATATGTGAACATCATCTATTTAAATATATATTAAATATATATTGATATATCATACTTAAAGAGTTAATCATACGCGCACACATTAAATCTACTTTATTCCTAAATAATAGTAGAATATACAACACTAATTTATAATTAACTTAGAATTAATATATTGAATATTACTTATTAATAAAGAAATTATAATTTTCTTGTGGTTAGTTATTCTTCCAAATTATTACACAAATATATAGTTTTTTTATTAAAAAGTGAAACACATATACTTAATTTTATCCGAATATACTTAATAGTTACTGCTCAACTACAAAGCGGATATTTGAAGGAGGATGTCACAAAGTACTAATAAATATTAAAACAAGTACTTATTCATAAAATTAAATAGAAATGCTTAGCGTGAAATGAGCATATTCTACAATAATTATATTAATTGATTACCTAGCGTGAAATAGGTTTTTTCATTTAAATTTAATATAATATCATGACTTAACTTAGCGTGAAATGAGCTAAATCGTAGATAATAATAATAAATGGTGTAAGACCTTCATTGAAAGGGCTCCATTTCATATATATTAGACACCTCATATTACCACTAAAAATAGTGAGTTTTAGCCGCCATTGGTACACTTCCAATTAATCAAGCGTCAAATGACTAGAATAATATAATTAATTATAAATGAAATCAATTTTAATACCCCAAGATTATAATTTATCATATACACCAAATATAGTAATCAACAATTTTATATAAAACAAACAAATAGTTTCATAAGAGATTTCATAATAAATATTTAAAAGCAATCGCAAGGTTAATACTAAACCCACAAAAGAGTGATAAATAAAAAATAATAAATTAGTTACCTCTTACCAACAAAAGTATATCCTGTTGCAAGGTTAATTACTTATCCTACAAAAAGAGATTATAATAAATGGTTTCTATCTTTTTATCCAACAAAAGTAAGGTTGAAGACTATAGGTCGAAAATACCACTTTAATAAATTTATATTTAAAAAAAAAAAAAAAAAAGAAAAATTTTTAACAGGTTAATAATAATTTATATAATGATTGAAAGTTACTTTAATGTAACAAAACTTAATTCGATGAAGTTTATACAAAACTCATCTAATATGAATCTCAAAACTACAAAGCAAAAATATTTTAATAGTTAATATAATTTATAAAGCAATATTTAATTGTTATCGCTAAAACTTCAAAGCGAAATATATATGAAAGTTAGAGCTAATCTCTAAAACGGATTATAATTGAAAGTGATGTAAAACCCAATATATAAGAGGTATTCACACAAATTGAGATGGTATAATATCACCCTTCATGAGAAAGATTTCCATCATACAAATGGTAATATAAAAACCATATATTATAAGAGATGTTTTAGATACATTTAATATTGATGGTGTAATAATATTAAATACTTAGTTTTAGGGGGAAATTATTAGATTACAAATATAATTAAGAAATTATTTTAACGATATTTAAATCGAATTAAAGAAATTTATAAATGTAAAAATATTTTATTCATGTAAAATTAAAAGGTTAATTTAGAATAGAAATAATTAATAGATTACTAATATCAAGTTAATATTATAAAATAGAATAATTTTATATTCACATATTCACCAGTAAACCAATTTATTCATTATAAAATAACTAGGTTTAAGGGGGAATGTTACAATATGTGAATTATATATTAAATGAATAATGGTAATATAAATTATTAATATAAACATAATATAATGTAATTAATTAAATGTAATCTAGAACAAGCCACATTTTAGTATAAATAGATGTAAATTTCATTATGTTGAACATCGCTAATTATCTATTAATATTTATCATAAATAACCTCATTAATAAAACTTCATATAAAATAACATAAAACTAAAAATAGCATTCTTAACATATTTTTTTTTTTATTTAATAATTTTTATTTATTTTATTTATTTATATGTTTATTTTTTAAAATATTTTTAAACTTTAATATTTTTTATTTATTTATTTATTTAATTTATTTATATGTTTATTTTTTAAAAATATTTTAAGCCACATTTTGGGAAATGCACAATTGCATTTCCCAATGAAAATTTAATTAAAACTAATATTTTTATTGAAAATGTTAAGAGTTATGAATTTATGGTTTATAATTATGTCAATTTTATTAATATATTTTATGAAGCACTTAATTATTCTAAATTAAATGCTTTTATATTAATATATTGTGGCTTATACATTATTTATATTACAATATGTTTCAATACATTTGAAGCTTATTTTTCATACATTTCACATATTCTAACATTCCCCCTTAAACCTAGTTATTCAATAATGAATAAATTGGTTTACTGGTGAATATGTGTATATAAAATTATCCTATTTTACACTATTAACTTGATATTATTAAACTGTTATATATATTTCTATCCTAAATTAACCTCTAATTTTACATTAATAAAATATTTTTTATGTTATATTAATTATTTAATTTAATTTAAATATTGCTAAAATAATTTCTTAAATATATTTATAATCTAATAATTTTCCCTAAAACTAAATATTTAATATTATTATACCATTAATATTAGATATATCTAAAACATCTCTTATAGTATATGGTTTATATATTACCATTTATATGATGGAAACCTTTCTCTTGAAGGGTGATATTATACCATCTCAATTTTTGTGAATACCTCTTATATATTGGGTTTTACATCACTTTCAATTATAATCCGCTTTATAGATTAGCGTTAACTTTTATATATTTTCGCTTTAGCGATAATTATTAAAATAAATTGTTAATTATATATTGGTGTATTTGATAAATCATAATCTTGGGGTATTAAAATTGATTGCATTTATAATTAATTATACTATTCTAGTCATTTAAACTTATTAGTAATAATATAAATTGTTTCATAATTGATTAATATTCACTATTTCAGTTAATTCTTTCTTAAAGGTTAATTTTTGTTAATTTTCGCTATTAGGCTATTTTATTCAAATAGATAAATATTATTTTCAAATAATTAGCTCAAAGAATCAGTTAAGTGACTTTTCTTTAATATTTTTATTTTCTTTTATATTTTTATAATTTGTATCTTATTTTGCCTACTTTCCCACTAAAATCCAAATTTCTAAAGAAGATTTTATATATTTGAATTTTTTCATCATTAAAATATTAATTATAAAATTTTAATAATTTTAAATACTCTGTAATAAATAAGTATAGTTTATAGATGAATAAACATCATCCATTTTTATATAACTCATGGTTATATTTATTATTTTATTATATCTTTCATCACGAAGGTTTGTATTATGATTATATTAAATAATTTTTTTTTTATTTAAACCTATTACCATTCTATTATATTTCCCTTGAATATTTGGGATATTATATATTAATTATTTTATATGAGGTCTCTGACATATGGACTCCTCCATTATTGTAGTTTATATTTATATATACACGTTTGATATTTATAAATACGCGTTAAAATAACTATACTTTAAATAATATGTTTCGTATATTCATGGGGCGGAAATAGTCCATCACATAGTAGATTCCTTCATGTATAGATATAATATTACTAATAGCCAAAAGCTTATTTGTTAAATATAATTCACTTAATTAATCCAGTAAGCAAAATGATAATACTTTTAATAATTAAACTTCAAGTGAGGCTTTAGATGATACTATAATTTCCAATATATTTTGGTTAAGTAACGTTATAAAAGAAATATTAAGAAAGAATTTAAATATAACGAACTATATTGATAA